>CAIGRB010054039.1:15346-29344 GCA_903798255.1 Fraxinus quadrangulata | reverse complement strand
AAAAAAATTGTATACGTAACAAGTTATTCATATACAATTTTTAACTTTGTCTACTCGAAATTAAAGTAGCCGGTCCCAAACTCGGACAGGAGGAGGATATATCTTTTTTATAAAAATAAAAATATCTCGAAAAAAATATATTTAAAAAATTGCTTACAAAATGTGTATATATATATATATATTTTTTAGGTTTAATATAGTATGAAAGAATAAACAAAATAACAATTTTTCAAGATATACATTTCTTTAAGTCAAAAACCAACGAGCCGAGCCAAGCCAAGCTCGCCAAAAAGGGCACGAGCCAAGCTCGCCAGAAACCAACGTTAGTTCAAGAGCCACGAGCTCGGCTCGTGCTTGTATGGGTTAGGGCCGAGCCAAGCCATGCCACCACTATCTATAGTTGCTCCATCATCATAGTATGTATTGCACTGTGGCTTTTCATCGAAGTTGGCACTGGAGCGAAAACTCACCATTCTTGGAGTCGACGATGTGGTCGACCAACTACTAACTATACTAATGACTTGAATTTGCTCATCTCTAAGTTGGCCCTAGACGATATTTTCAACATCCTTAGTGTTGTCATCGACGTTAACCACCTTAACACCTGACATGAAGTCCCCAGGGCTAATTGTTATTATTACATTAACATCAGATTTGACGTAGTTGTTCGTAAATGCAAATAATTATTACCACATTTGCTCATATTTAACTTGTTACTTTTTTATGTTTGTTTTCCTTTGGTTTGATTTTTTTTTTTTTTGAAATTGAAGGTAATGGTGCTGGAGGTGGAGGTGGTGGTCGTGGTCGTGGATTTGAGATGGCGATGTAGATTTGGGTCGATGATGGTGGAGTAAATGGGTTAAAGTGAGTTATAACTTAATTATGTGTTAATTATATTTCTTAGGTTGAATTTAATGCAAATTGCTGAAATTCGAAGAAATGAATGAAAAAGGGCAAAAATGAAAGAAACCAAATTTTTGGGGACTAAAGTGTAAACATTTAATAACCAATTCGAAACATAAATGATAATTGAAGATCACATATGATCAATTGGATGTAATTTGATGTCAAATGAATGAAATATAGTTGAATTATTTTTACAAATCAATTTTCAATCGAATAAGTTATGCTACGATTTTTTAGCCTTAACATGAGACCCACTTTTCGGATAGCAAACTTTTTCTTCTATAAAAATTGTATCCATTTGAGATATCTTTCCAATGCACTTTGAATTATCACAATCGGATATTAGGAGAGAAAGTTATGGCCAAAATATCAAAGGCTGTGCAGAGACGAAACGACGCAAACCTGTGCCCACACACGATCTATTTTGGCGCCCACGGAATACACTAATTTTCATGACCCAAGAGCCATTTGGATCAACGGCACGTGTGTAGTGGTTATGCATGTGTGTGTTGCGAGCTTTTTCCACAGATGAGTCTATAGTTTCCTTTCATGATTCGAACTCTTTTAGAATTCAAATTGGACGTGATTTTAACCTATTTTCTGACATTTATAAATACAAAACAGGGGTTAAACAAAAAAAAAAAAAAAAAAAAAACCTATCTTGCCTCTTCATACACGTAATATAATCAAATTCATCAAGAATAAGGGACCAATTGATATATTTTGGGAGAGAAGATCAATATTTTTTGAATTATTTCATGATCCAGGTGATATTTTTCTATTATTCTTCTTGTAATTTATATATTAACATGCTAGGCTATATATCCGCTTTTGTATTAGATGAACCATATTTATTTATTTGTTTAATTCAAGACTAGTAGTTTAATTTATTTCTTGTGTTTTTTGATTATTTTTTCATACCCATTGCATTATTTAATTGATTGGCCGCCAATTAGATAATTAGTTGCTTGTTATAGTGTTGTGTTGTGAGACTCACAATAAGTTTAGAACGCGGTAAAATTAACATATGTACAATAGATGTTAGGAATAATATTTATCACATGTGCAATCATATATATAATCTAAACTNAAAAAAAAAAAAAAAAAAAAAACCTATCTTGCCTCTTCATACACGTAATATAATCAAATTCATCAAGAATAAGGGACCAATTGATATATTTTGGGAGAGAAGATCAATATTTTTTGAATTATTTCATGATCCAGGTGATATTTTTCTATTATTCTTTTTGTAATTTGAATATTAATATGCTAGGCTAGATCCGTTTTGTATTTGATGAAGATGAACCCTATTTGTTATTTATTTCAAATTCAAGACTAGCAGTTAAGTTTATTTTATGTGTTTCTTATTTAATTTTTGATACCCCATTGTATTATTTAATATATTGGCCACCAATTAAATAATTAGTTGCTTATTGTTGTATTGAGAGACTTACAATAAGTTTAGAACACGACAAAATTAACATATGTGTAATAGATGTTAGGAATAACATTTATCATGTGTGCAATCATATAGATATTCTAAATTTTAATGCATTCTAATTATTAGAATTCGGACTAGGAACATATTCTAGTCGTGGTTAGAATATATTTAATTTGTTTTGGAAAAGAAAATTATATATCATAGTTTTATCGATTGTCAAGAACGTAAAAATGGAACTAGATTACAAATTATGAATTAAAATATATAGCAACAGGTGGATTCAAAATCCAATACAATGGTCCATAATTTGATAAAACCAAACTTTTATAGTTTTCTTAGATTAATTTAGGATAAATCAAATAAAAAGTTCTTTTATGTTACATAATTCGAATTCCGTACGAAATTAGTAAACTTGAACTAAATTTATTCCCTGTCGGACTATACTCTCAACTCAATAAACCTATTATTTGTCAACAATCTCACATGCTTGCGGGTTTCACAAGAACAAGTTTTTGACGCAGCTGTCGAGAAAAAAGTATATAATTTGAGTTTATTAGTTTATATTGTGTTCGAATTTTTTGTTTGTTTTGTTTTAGGCTATAATTTACACATCTATTATGTCTTGCTTATTTTTTGACAGTTTATGCAAGATTATAAAGAAATCGAGCTTTTAACATTGGATCCCAAGATCGAAAGAACCTTCTAGACAATGAATAAAATAATGGAGAGAAGTAAGAGACGTAACAAAAAATCAAAATCATGTTCAATTACCACTAAATGTGCCAAGAACAGCTAGATCAACCAAGAGAAGTTCTTAGGGATTATTTAAATCACATACCTGCTCTTGTGCAACCAGCTATTATTTATCCACCTTTTGGGTAGGCCAACTTCCACATTCGACCAGAAATCATCAACTTGTTTTAGAATCATCAGGACATCAAGTTCTTAGGAAAATCAACTGAAAATCCTCATGACCACATACAAGCTTTCATGATACTTTGTGACGTGATTAGTCATGAAGGCATGTCAGTTTATACTTTTCGAATGCGTTGATTTCCTCATACTGTAAAGGAAAATGCACGAGAATGACTAAATTCACTACTTTCTCGGAGCATCATTTCTTGGAATGACATGGTACAAAAAATTACCTTATAATGCTTCTCACCTTATCGAGAAATGAAATCATTACCGTTAAGCAAAAGGACATCGAGAGCTATCCCAAAATATAGGGACGATTCAAGGATTACTTCAAAAAGTGCTCGAATCTAGACATTCCTAAAAATGCTAAAGTATACATCTTCTACTCAAGCCTACATCTTGAATACCCTAACATGATTGACACTTTAGCAGGAGGATTAATCATGGATATTCCATAAGACAATGTCTTAAATCTCTTTAAGAAAATAGCAGAAAATTAGACTATGTGGCCAAGAAAAAGGAAAACTTTGAGGAAAATAGTAGGTATTCATAATATTGAAGTAGTTACATCATGATAGCCCAGATGGAAGTACTAGCAAAAAATTGGACAACTTCGCTCAAAACGTGAGTATGATGCACCAATCAGCATCAGTATGTTGGGGCTATGGGGCAGATCATAGACCTACAAATTGTCCATTAGTATCCATGCATGCATATCAGATTCAGGAGGTCAGTTATGCATAGAACTTATAAAGGAAGTAGAACAATCCTTACTTTAACACCTATAATTCATATTCGAGCAAGCATCCTAATTTCTCATGGGGATAATAATCAAGGACATGGATATCAAATTCATGGTAGGACAGTAGGAAAAGATGTCAACTTTTGAAGATCTACTTGCTAAGTACATCACTGAAACTGAGACTGCAATCCTAGAACTAGCAAGCCTCTCCAAAATTTGGATAATCAGATGGGGTACTGCCAATCGAATACAAGGAATCCTGCCAAGCGATAGAGAGAAGAATCCATGGGAACATGTATTAGCAGTTGAAACTATGAATTTTGAAATTATAGAGACACCATTGATCAAGCCTGCTACACAAGTTTTAGGTTATGTGCCACCTGATTACGCCCAAAGAATAATGTGGTAATTGTAGTACAGTTTTAGGGTGTCGATTCCACAGGGAGATGAAAAGATACTCGAGGGTTCAACAAAATAGGGTTTTCATGAATTGTTTGAAAATGATTTGTTTTTCGAAATAAAATTAAATATTAATGGATGAAGTAATGAAATTAAAATCAATGAATTAAAACAGTGAAACTTCGAAATTTCCTCAATTAGATCAGATCATTCAACGTCAATTATTAATTTTTTATAACTCATTAGAAGCTTTCATCATAGCACTCTAATCGGAAGATTTATCGTTAAAAACCAATTTAATTCAAATATAACCATAATCTAGATTTTCTCTAACAATTTTCCACAATTATTTATTGAAATTAAATTATAAATCGACCATATACATCAAGCATAAAGCAGTAAATAATCACACCAATAAAATAAACTAAATTGAAATTTAACAAGTATTTTGATCGTTTGATAGAAATAGCACGACCAATGTCTATGAAAAATCTAGTAAGAGTTAAGCCAATTTCAAAATAAATTTATGAAGAGAAAATCTAAATCTAGAATTTTTTAACAAGAAAAATAAAAAATTACATAAACAAAAGACGTGAAATCACGAAATCTAATGAGTTCATCCCTTGCTTCACCATATTGTTTAGTTCTTCATGGAGTTCTTGAGTCAAAAGATGAGAGAAAAATGTATGGAGCTATTTACAATATGTATTCTTCTGTTAAGTATTTGTAGGAGTCAAAAATTGGATGAAAATCATGTCCAAATTGGTTTTCAAAAGAGTTCCAATCAAATAAGAAAAGTTGTTTTTGCATGCAGATTTTTTGTCTCTGCACAGCAGTTAGTATTTTGGTCATATATTTCTCTCTTGTTATCTGATTTAGGTAATTCAAAGTGAGTTGAAAATATAGCTCAAAGGGCTACAACTTTGATAGAAATAGATCTCTTCAAATTCAGATGTTTACTATGCCAAAAACGAGTCTCAATTTTTCGCTAAAAATCTAGAATATATCTTGTGCGAATTGGAAATTGATTTTGATAATATTTTGTTCATATTCCATTCCTTTTTTATTTCCAATTATATCCAGTTTTCTCCTAAAAATCTTCAAAGTATCTTCTTGTGGTCCGAATCAACTATTGAGTATTTACAATTTGGTCATCATATTTTCAGTTTCTTTCATTTTGGTCAATTATTCCTTATTTCTTCCCAATTCCGCTTCATTAATCATGTTGTTCTGGAAAACATTAATTGCATTGAATTAAGTCATATTCCAACATATGAACCAACAATTTTTCATATTTCGACAGTAAAATAAGTGTGTAAAAATGCACTTATCATCACATGTTCCATTTTCCCCGAAGGCTACGAAAACAGCCTCAAGAGGAACAGGTTCAGGCGATCACAACAAGAAGTAGAGTTCAGCTGCCTAATATCACGTTGAAGAAAAAGGCATCGAGGAAAATTAGGTACCTCACACGGGCGAGGAACAAGTGGTTTAGTCTAAAGAATCAACAAAAGTTAATCAAGAAACAAATAGTCTACAAGTTAAGGCAACTATTCGTGTCAATAAAAATAGGCAACTATTCGTGTCAATAAAAATACAGTCCCATTCGCTCAAAGGCTACATAATAATATGGTGCAAAAATATTCAAGAAGTTCTTCGATGCCCTCAGAAAACATCACATCAACATTCCTTTCATTGACGTCATTCAATAGATTCCAAATTGCATAAAGTTTGTGAAAGAAATGTTCACCAAGAGAAAGCTTCCAGAAGATGAAACATTAGCATTGACTAAATAGTGCATCGCAATCATAAAGCATATGCTTCTTCTTAAACTAAAAGATCCAAGGAGTTTCATTGTACCTTGTTCTATAGAGAATTCACATGATTTAAACGCTTTGATTGATTTTGGAGCAAGTATTAGTTTTATGCCACTATCTATCTATATGAAATTAGGATTGGATGATCTAAAAGCAACATCAATAATCCTAATTGGTTGACATGACACTCAAGCATTTTTATGGAGTGATAGATGATATGCTTATCAAAGTTGGAGATAACTATTTCCTCTTATTTCATCATCCATGATATAGATGCTCAACACATTCCATTAATTTTGTTAAGACAATTCTTAGCAACTGTACGAGCATTAATGGATTTTGAAAAAGGAGAATTAATCTTGAGAGTGAAAGAAAAATAACAAAGCTTTACAATGAATGCTCCACTCAAGGAATCAAATGTCATTGAAGAATGCAAAATGAAAGGCCATTGGGGAAGAAATAAGAACAAGAAAGAATAAGGTGGAATTGTTGGGTGGAGCAACAATGAAAATCTTATAATCTGAAGGCTCAAAGATGAACTGAAGAACAACTGCAAGTGCAACTGATGCAAGGCTGAAAACTCTTTTTTCAAGCCACCATAGCCAAAACATAAAAGTCAAGATAATGACTATAAACAAGTGCTTATTGAGAAGCAACACAGTTTTCTTCCCTTTTATTTATTTTGCTTTTTAGATATAGGATTAATAATTTTTATTACTTTTAATAATATATAGTACCTTCATCCTTATATTTTCAATTAGAGTATGTTTAATTTTTGTATATTGTTTGTATTATTTTTAGACATTGAGGGCAATGTCTGTTATAATTTTGAGGGTGGAAAAATATTAATTTTATTAGTTTTTGTGCTTGTTTGCCAAAAAAAAAAATCTAAAATTTTGGAAAAAATAAAAATTTATTTTCATTTTAATTTTTTTTTTTGTGTGTGCATGTGTAGATTAAATAAATTTGCCTACAATGAGGCATATCTTTGGAACTATGTGTCAGATTATAAATTATGAAAAAAAAAGTACATATTAGGGTTTATTTATGCTTGTTCATGTGAGACCTGATATTTTTGAGTATGAGATTTTTGTTTTGCATTATGAAAGAATGGTTTGATTCAAAATTTGAATTTGTTGAAAAAATTTAATTAGTGGACCTTACATGTTAAATTTAAATAACTATTAAATTGTACATTCTTAAACCAATTGTAGGATAGTTTGGGAGTGATTAAGCTCTTGTGGGGGAGACATTGAAATGAATATGAATTCCATGTGTACTAAATTTTGTGTGGATTTTCTAAGGCCAATGAGATAAAAATTGGATGAAAATCTTAAGTTAGAAGTTGATTTTTTTGAATAAGTATTTCATAAGGGGCATTATACTAATCATTGCATGAAAAAAAGAGAAAACAATTGTCTCATTGTGAAACTTCTATTTGTAACATTTATGACACGGGTGATTTTGCCTACAAGGGTATCTAAAACCTGGTGCCCTATAATCATTTGGCTTGAAAGTCATAGGTTGAAAGTTCAATGGAGAGAAGTCCGTAGATAAAATGTTAAAAAAGAAAAAAAATATTATTACATGCCTTGATTAAACCCTAAACACTTATTTGAGAGAATTGGATTTTTGATAAGGAAGTATTAGCTTAGTTGATTCTTGGAGGTTGAAACTCTGAAAAATAAGGAGAATCCTTATTTGTTGATGTGTTGAGCTATAATGAGCTCAACTTTAGATACATTGGAGGACACTTAAATAAATAAGTTTGAGGATGTGAATCTCACGAGAGAAGAAAGAATAAATTTGACTATTGAGGGTCAGGATTTGAATCACTTTATGAGTTTATGATGTTTGATCTGAATTTTCACACATGTCGATTTGGCATTTGATAAGTAGAAATTAATTTTATCACTGTGATTTTGTAGCAGTTCATAGTTTTAATACATATTCCAATCCTGAGACCAAAAGCAGATTATTTAACCACGCGTGCTTAAATTTTTTGCTTAAGTTAGGTTATAGTTTAGTTTGAGGACAAACAAATGTTCAAATTTGAGGTTGTCTGATAAGTACATTTTGTACACTAATCTAGACCACTAAATTGGAATATTTGTTAGTAATTCAGATGGGTTATAACTTAATTATATGTTAATTATGTTTGTTAGATTGAACTCTATGCAAATTGGTAGAATTGGAAGAAAGGAACGAAACGGGCAAAAGAGAAAGAAATTCAAAGTTTGAGGACCAAAGCGCAAATAATCAATAGTTGATTCGAATCATAAAATGTTGATTGAAGCTCACATATGATTAATTGGATGCAATTGGAGGTCAAATGAGTGAAATATAGTTGAAGTATATCCATAATTCAATTTTCAGCTGACAAAGTTATGTTACGGATTTATAACCTCAACTTGAGACCCATTTTCTATCTCCAACGCACTTTGAATTATTACAATCGGATGTCAGGAGAGAAAATTACTATCAAAATATCCAATGCTGTGCAGGGACGAAGTGATGCAAACATGCGGGCGAGTCATTTTGGCGCGAGTGCAATACACTAATTTTCATGACTCAAAAGCCATTTTGATCAACGGCGCGTGGGCGATGGTTATGTCTGTGCATGCACGCGGGCTTTTTCTAGAGATGCATCAACAATTTGCTTTCGAGATTCAAAAATGTTTGAAACCTAAAACCTAAATTGGACGCAATTTTGATCTATTTTATAGCATTTATAAATACAGAGCAAGGGTTACACACACAAAAACAAAAAAAAAAAATATACACAATAATATAATCAAATTCATCGAGAATAATGGGCAGCCAATTGATATATTTTGTGAGAGAAGATCAAACCCTAGTAAATAATTGACGGTCATTTAGATCAAGATTTTGAAGAATTCAACCTTAGACTTGAAGATTAACGTCTTTTGAATTATTTTATGATCGGGGTGATATTTTTCTTTTATTCGTCTTGCAATTTATATAGTAATATGCTGGCTAGATCTGTTTTTATATTGTATGAAAATGAATTATATTTTTTATTTATATCTAATATTTATTTCCAATCCAAGACTAGTAGTTTAGTTTATTTCATGTATTTCTTGATTAATTTTGCATACACATTGCATAATTTTGCATACACATTGTATTATTTAATTGATTGGCTACCAATTAGATAACTAGTTGCTTGTTGTAGTATTGGGAGACTTACAATAAGTTTAGAACACTATAAAATTAGCATATGTGCAATAAATGTTATGAATAATGTTTTTCACATGTGCAATCATATAGATAATCTAATTTTAATGCATTTTAATCATCGAATTCGGGTTAGGAATAGATTCGGGTTATGGTTAGAATGTATTTAATTTGTCTTGGAGAAGAAAATTATATATCTTAGTTTTATCAATTATCAAGAACGTATGAACGGAATTAGATTACAAATTAAGAATTGAAATAGATTGCACTAGGTGAAATCGAAATCCAATACAATCGTCCATAATTTGATAAAACCAAACTTCTACAGTTTTCTTACATTAATTTAGGATAAATCAAATCAAACTTTTTTGTGTTGCATAATTCGAATTCCATACAAAATTAGTAAGCATAAATTGAATTTATTCCCTTGTAGGACGATACCCTCAACTCACTAAATCTATTACTTGTCAACGGTCCCATACACTTACGAGTTTCACACGAATATAAACCATCAAAGTTTGGAGAATCTATCAACCAATTTTGGGTCCACGTGAAGACCTCCAAAATTTTAGGGCTTAAAGAACTATGAAAAGGATTAAGGCTCATTCCTCCAATACTAAACACACTTTTGAAGCAACGATAGTAACTTGAATTATCAACCCATCCTTGGCCAGATTGGACAAGATACCATATTTACTTCGGTTAACCTTCCACCAATTGAAAGTATTAAAGTCCTTCTCTATGGTTTCATTAGCATCCAATAAGTATCTTTTCACATCACTTTCTTATCTTAGCACAATCTTTTATTACTTGTTTTTTCATAAACCTAGAAAGATTAGCATAACTTATAGAAGAAGAAATGTCTATGTGAATAAAAAGAACTTAAAGAATTATCAATTGATACTTGACTACTTCTAAAAACTCCTTCACAACCTACATACCACTCATAAATACTTTATCGGATTGGCTTTCATAGTATTAATCATGTTACTAACAACTTCATTGTCCTTGTATAGATCACAAATAACAATATTCAATGTAATCTAACTTGTATCTTGGATCGAAGATAATAGTAATAAACAATTCACATTTTCCATTTTACCTTAATACTTATCAAACTTCTTTTTCTTCACATTGAGCCATTTCATCCAATAAAAATTGTCACTTAATGTCCATTCATCCAATTCGATTAAAGATATTTTTAAGAAACTTGACAAACACAGAACCATTTTCCCAATTTAAACTTGAAGGAGGTCTACCCCTTCTTCTACCACTATATCGTCTTCCCGAAAGTAATTCAAATACCTAGCATCCTCTTATTGTAACCTCTTGGAAGGTTCTTCAAATTTCAATGTCATTTTCAACATCAAATAGATAGAATTCGCCTAGTTGGAACATCCAAAACTACAATAAAATTTTACCTAGTTGGAATATCCAGAAATACCATCTAGAACACACTCATCACTGCACCAACCAACAACCTTTCTCCTAAGATAAGAAATAATTGTACCATTTGAGGTGGAGTTATCAACTATGATTGCAAAAATTTTCTCAATTCCCCACTCGTGCAAATAAGTCTCAATCATTTTGCAAATATTTTTCCCCTTATGATTTGGAACAACACAAAATTCAAATTGCGCTTATGAAGTGTGCAATAAGAATCAATATAGCGTACTATAAAGAGACATATAATTAAAATTCGGGAAACCCTTTGAGTCTGAAAAGAAACGGCTGAGTCGTGAAAGATGAAGGCTAAAATTAAGTACATGCTACACTATAAAAGAGTCTAAACCTATGAGCTTCGACAAACCTAAAAGATAATTCATCTAGTATTACCATCTTAGCATTGCAACCAAAATAATAATAACGAATAATATATATATATGGGGGTGGACCCAGCACCCTGCAAGTCCTCGCGGTCGCCCGTGCTGGGCTCTGCTGGAACAGTGATTTGAAGTAAGGAAGAAGGAGATCGGCGCCACGGTGCGGGAGACGGATAGGGTTTTCTTTCTCTCTCTCCTTTTTTTTTTTTTAATAACTGGGCCTTTTAGTTGAAATTTATTTTAGTTGGGCCTTATCTTTACAATTGACTAGGCCCAATCCCATTTCAAAAATCAAAACCCATTTCCATTTTCCAATTCTACCTCCAGATGATGCGCTTGAAGCCCGTGCCGGTGCCGGTGCCGTTGCCGTAAGACTCAAGGATTATCCCTTACTCTCCCAATTAAACAACATATGACAAACCAGTAACTCAAATCAACGAAAAATAACATCAACTCCGCTAAGAGTTTTCACATAAATGGGAGAAATGATTAAAAGTGACACCTTTAAAATAGAAAAGAAAAAAAAAAGAATAAAAGCTTAAGGTCTTGGTTCTATATTTTCTTGAACCTTTCTCAGAATTAACAGCAGCTTCAATTCGGGCAGTGGCAGTGGCAATGGCAGTGAGCGTCAAGCGAATTGCAGATTTTGATTCCCATTTCAAGCTCTGACTTTAAAAAATATTGCATGTTTTTGAGTTATTCTTGATATTAAAGATCTTAGAATTCAAGTTCTTGCTGAAATTACAGAACACAGCATCAATAGCTCTTCTAAGATTCACCTGCGAGCTTCTAATCACCGGAATCTCCATTTATAATCCTTGATATAAAAAACCCAGTTGACAAAATTAGTTTCACAAGCAAAAATTTGGTACCTCAAGCTAGAGATTTGATCTTAAAGGGGTGTTTTATGTCCCAAATAATTCAAGAAACATGGATAAAATTGGGTACTTTTGTGGATTTTGAACGGAGAAGATAGAAGAGCAAAGATTGAGAAAAAGGGGGCTTTGATTCGTAAGATTTACGTTAGAAAACTGAATTAAATGGAGGAACGCCTGTCTTGGAGTTACGAATTTATGGAAAAAGTTGAACAAATAAGTGAGTTAAATTGACTATCTAACTTTATACTTTGTTTCATCATGGTCACTTAATTTTTGCTTGGTGTTATTTTTTATTCACGAGTTATGATTATCCTTAAGAATTACGATTTATGTTGTATGAGTTAATTGAGAATTTGGCATTGAAATGAGATTTGTGATTTTTGAATATGTGAATTTGTGATTTAGGCATATATAATTTGTGTTTCACTATTGTTTGAATTATGAATTTTAATTTATCTTTAATGAGTTGTGATTAATGAGAAGGAATTTTTTGGAAAAATTGAAAATGAGGCACTATTGCAACGTTTTCAAAACATGTGACCTCGTAGAATGCAGTTTAATAAACGACATCACTCTTACGATCGCTGATTATCGATGGTCAATGGTCAACAATTTATATTCAGTCCGTGAGCCTGTGCTGAACTTTTATGCTGGGTTCACCACTAATATATATATCGGCCATGTGAAAGAATTACAGTAATGTTAGTTACCAAGGATAACGTGGTTATTTCTCTATCCAATAAACCTTTTTTGCCATGGCTAAAGAGCCAGATTTTCTATTTAAATACTCGATCTTATCACCTCCTAATGCACCATGCACATACTTTCCTACACCAATTATCCACAAGATTAGAATTCTAAGCATAGTTAACGAGAAGAAGAGGTATTAAAGCATTTTGATTGTAACTGTCAGAACCATGTTGCCAGATGGTTATACATGGTCGTGACCATGTGGTATGGGGATGACAGTAAAGGTTTATTTTATATACAATTTTGTTTCACCTAATTCTTTCATTTTTTTAAAATTTTTTGTAGGTAATACTATTTAATAACAGGGATAAAAAATAAAGATTAAGGTGAGAGGAGTTAGGACAATAGGTAAATAAATTTATGGGACAAGAAATTTTGCAACAATTTTTTTTACTTAATTAAATCTTGTTATTATTGTTATTTCAGTTGAATTTATTAATGCTTTCATTTCAATTTAAGTGGATTTTTTTCACCTACTATGTTTAGAATTCCTCATGTTTAATTTGAGCAACAATATTTCGGATTTAAATCTTTATATTTCAATGCAATTTATGATTTCATGATTTAATTTATTGTGGAAGAATGAACTGAATGCATCCTAATACGCCCATGAATGAAAAAATGAATATTGTGATACTATTCATGGTGTTATTACGATCAAGATATATTTTCAAAGCAAAAACGTTGACCACTCGATGTTGAATTTTTTGTTTAAAGTGATAGGGACTATGATAAATGGCCAGAATGAATATGATAACCTTACGTAAGTGGCCAAATAAAAGAAATGAAAGTGTTGGCCAAATAAAAAAAAATGAACAAGTGCTTGGGGGCGTACTAAGATAATAAATTGTGAATCATATATATAATTACAGACACATGAGTACATCTTCACTCATTGGACTATAAAAGTTCATTTGTTTCTTTCTAATTTTTTTTTTTTATGTATCCCGTAGAACGAAATATTTCATAACTCTCAAGGACTGGGTCATTCTTTCGAACAGGCTTGAGGCACGTTGGGTCACTTTAACAAGCCTGTGGTCTTATAACATACAAATACTAGGGTATTGCACATGGGGGATGACAACGAGCCAAGCAGACATTTATGACTCTCATAACATAGTTCTAA
>CAIGRB010054031.1:100800-151850 GCA_903798255.1 Fraxinus quadrangulata | reverse complement strand
GCAGCCAATTGGCCTCCCCCTTTTCTATTCCCATGAAAGGACGGCATTTTATATCGTCAATATCCGAATTGTTTGTTTGTTATTCAAGAATTCTTGTTTGGGCCAAAAGTGTGGAGCTTAAATAACTCACTTAGAATGCTTTTGAAAGGATTATGTGATAAAATTAGGTCAAATAAGAGAGAATAAAATTAGATGTGGAAAAACATGCTAATCCTAGGAATAAATTTACAAGGTTCTAGCTTGTCCTACTAAACTTTGTCCCAAAACCACCGCACTGCATATTTATACGCGGTGGTCTCCGCGGAAGACGAGAAAGCTCATTTATCATCCCTATTCACTTCATAAGCTAAAGAAACACATTCAAGAATTCCCATGAAGCTCAAAAATGTTGAAGTTCGAGGAGGTAACGATAAGTTCACTGAATGGAGAGTTCATGATTAGACTGGACTTTTCACCACTGCTGGCCTGAAGTGAGTCCCTCCCATCTCTAGCCAAAACGAGACTCATATGCTGGTTCTTGCAAGTTGGTTCTCTTTCTAAAATTGCTGAGATCATTGCCAGGTAAATGCTGAATTTCGTGAACTTCCGATCCATTGAACTCCGAGGGCAAGGGCAAGGGCAAGGGCAAGGGCAAGGGCAAGGGTTCAAAACATGATGAGACGGACAAACCAGACTCTGTCCTGTTCAAAGCGTCGGCATCTGATTTCTTTGCAAAACGTCCTCCAGAACTTCTTGCCCTCCTCAATGCATGTTGATGTCGGGACTCGTGAAGATAAGGCTACAAGTTGAGAAGAAAATTGTTTAACCACATCATTGGAAAGCCTTGAGTACAAAGACAGGAGGAAACATTTATTTATTTAAATTAAGTCTTTAACACGCTCCGTCACAAAAGGCTTGATTCATTTTTTCATCAAATGCCTAACATGTGACCAATTTTGAGAAGAACTGAGGACTTCTACACACTGATCTATATCGAATCATATCATCTAAAAAACTTCAAGTTATTTGAGAAGGGACACATTTAATTACATAAATTAAGTCTTCAATTACAATTACTCATCACAGAAAAACACAGGAAGAACAAAGACATCACGAGACAAGCTCAAGTTCCTAATATATCCATTTTCAACACTTTGAGAAATCCACACGAGCAGAATCTAGCCGGAGGCTAAATTAGAAAGAAAAAAATGGCAAAACCAACCTTTCGAGATTTTACTGCCTTCTTCTCAAGTTCCGCTTTAGCACGCAACTGCCTTCTCCTCAAAATTCCATGGTACTGCTTGGCATTCACAAAAACAGGCTCCTGTGCCATCTCGAGCGGCAAAGGCATTCTGGCTTGATGCACGTCTAATAAATGAGGAGGAACCTGATCAAAGCAACAGTTTATTAGCTTAAACATTTTTTGTTTTTTGTTTTCTGGAACAAGTTTATATTACAAATAACAAACTAAATGGAAAGAACATTCCTAAAATGTCAAACAACAATGAGATAAGATTCAAAATCCTCCCAAAGAAAAACTAACAAAACAATAATATTGACTAGACTAATTTGAATCAGATTATAGAACAGCAATGTATTTATTGATCCATCTAAAGTAACAAAGGTCAATAGAGGAAAGATAACACTGTTAAGTGACAAACTATATTTCAAAGACATGCCAACCCCCTTTAAGAATGTTCAGATTTAGTCGTACAATGCATTGTTTTTTGCAGTTTATTTTCAAATGTAAGAACTCGGAGTTCAAATTGCATTTGAACAGCTTTATACAAGAAATTTTAATATTAACACACCCTTCTCGACCAACTATTTAATTATGAAAAAAAAACTCATATCAAAAAATAAATTCACTTTATGAACGCACCAAAGGCTGACCATAAGCCGCCATCATTCCTTCATAATATGGGTCATGCGGATTCGAAGCACAGGTCTGAAAAATAGCCACGAAACTATCATAAAACTAAAATCATTTTCATTTCAAAACTTGACTAATATACTCAGAAACTCTGAAATACTCTACAAACAACATATTTTTCGAGTCTATATCCCAACATTCTTACGATCGAGTGCCCAACAAGCTCAGGATGTGGGGGCTGCACTAGGTTGTCATCACTCCTTGGACATATGGTCAAAGAACCTTGTGGTAAATTAGGATCTTCCATTCTATCTGATCTTGAAAAAAGATGATCATGAGTATTTAAATTTCATAAGAAATAAAAGGACAAACAGTTTAAATACTTAATAAGAACTTTAGCAATTATGTTGATGTCAGTCAGTCAGTGATTTGATTCTAATGATACCTACGACCTACCTATCCTCCCACAAAGATGAGCTTTAGCATACTAAGTGGTATATTCAAACCATATTGGAATGTTCATTAAGGTGGATTAAACAGTATTGGTGGATGCTAAAATGGAAAAAAGCTAGTATTATTTATTCAATCCTTTTATACGTACTCCATAAGTAATAATCACATGGCTCCAACATCTAATCCATGGTTGAAAGAAACCATTTAGAGATACTGTTAATTTTAATGAGAAACAGAATTTTCACCCTAACAGAAACATGCACATCTTGCATCATCTCGCCAAATCATTTGTTGAATCCCGGATTCTCACCTACCACACCCCAGTAGCTTGGATTTGACAAATCTACAGAAACCAACTTATCTTGATGTTTATTTTTTAAGACACTGGAGATTAATAACAAGTACTCTATATGACCGACCATGACGTGATTGACAACAATGTCACAATGCCATACCGGAAAATAGGATGCTTATGTAATATACTTGCTGCATTTTAATGAACATCTAGCTAGAGAACAGATATAGTACTAGAGAAAAGAGGATATGGTATAAAAAACATTTAACAATAAAAGTATCATGCAAATGCTCCAGCAAAATCATAGCATACTTACTGTGCTATTAATTGCAGTTAATTAAGATATTTATGGATAGTCTGGACGACTTGCCATTGACTAGACATTCATTTTAGGCAGAAGAGTAAGAAATACTTCAGAATTTATCTTGATTGATTTTCTTTATTTCCTTTACATACTTTCTAGCTTACAATTAGGTAATTTTCAATTTGCGTCCTTCGATAACTTCTCATTTTTATTAAGGATGTTAAGCATAAACAGGGGTTGGTTTTTAATATTATACATGCTCTTGACTATGGAACTGAATTGATATTGAATTGCCTCTCTAAGATTCTCTCTTTCTCTTGTTCTTCTACTTCCCTTCAGCATCTGTCTACTTCCCTCTCTTCTATTACCATATACCATGTTGCATCACCTACTATCAGTTACAAATAAAAGGGCGTGTTTCCTTTGTTCTAATTTTTAAATGTACATGTATTCACTACACATTTGAATCCATAAAGAATATACTGAATTGGTAGAATGCCAAATTTTACTGTTTCTGAATGGATGTACACTTTAGACCGAGCAAACCAACGTCATTCACCCAACTCATAGCTTCCTATATGTAAAACTAACCATATAAGTTCAACGCTCAGAGGAAATGAAAACATAATAATTGCCCGATTCACAAGTTCTATAAGTCAGTTGAGCCCGGTCACAGAAACTTGAAAGCATTGTTGATAAATTTAAATTTTGGCAAGGCCTGAGTTGCTTGTGACCAACTTGGATGCCTACCTCACGGAAAGATGCTCAACCAATCAATATCTAGCAGGTAATCTACAAGATATTTGATCACATAGAAATCCCACCAATTGATGGAGCCGATAAAAGCATCAATATTTATTGGATTATCCTAGACAAAAATATGATTCATCATAATTCAGTTTTTTGTTTCAATATGATTGATTATACTTTTTTCACTAAATACAAACAATTCAACGAGGTCACTCCATAAACAAAAGAACATTATACATCTCTTTGGCACCTTTTAAAGCAGCATGTCTAGTTCAAAGTTAAAAATACAGCCATCACTTTCAGAAATGTTGCTGTTGATTTCAAAAAGAAGGATGTAAAGTTGAACAGTTTAGTAAGAAGTTGGACATTTCTAGATTGCGTGTGGTTAAATCTACATCAAATTATAAAACTCTATTGATTTAAACTTTAAAATGAGACAAATATCATGGCAAAATATGTCAGCAACCAGAGAGAGTTCTCAGAAATAAAATTAATGGAGAACTTCTTCCTTAAATGGTTATGGGAAAATCAGACACCTGGATACGGAGGAATACTACAACGTGATTGTTTGGCCGCAGCAGCATCTTCGTCATTCATGACATCCTCAGTGTGTGATTGGCCGTCCATAGCTTGTTCCAATGACGTTGAATCCGACACATGTCCTTGCGTCATTACTGTTGGGAAGGAACTGTATCCAGTTTTTTTCCACCAAGATTCAGACAATGATGTAGAATTTGAAACCTCATAAAAACTGGATTCTCTGAGGTTTGAATTCTTGGGATTGGAGTGCATGCTTCCTTGGTTTCTCTGAGGAACCTGTAAGTAACAATTTACGCCATTTATGAAACAGGACAAACAATGTCAGTCATCCATAGGGGGTAATAAAAGAATTGATGATCGTTCAGCTTAAGCTTTCTTCCGAAAAGAATAAAAAGCTTTGTCGTCAGATATGTGTTTTGCATCATAACATTGTGCATTGGAACGAAAAAAATCACACAACAATCAGTTACCAAACGCGGTTCGACCGAGTAAATAGTTAGACCAGATAGTCTCAAAAATCACAATACTTTAAAGTCCACTATTTCAGAGTTGCTTTGGACTTTCGTCGTGCTATTAAATTATATAAACACAATTACTGCGTCTCCTGATTAAGATTCCAATTTTCATTTGGTATTCAATTCAACAGGGATGTAGCTACATTTTGGGGACAGAAAAATCAACACAGAGGGGAAAAAAAAAAAATCAATCCTTTTCATCTTAAATTTTCAAGAATCGAGTGAAAGGATATCGAGTTTTCTTTTCTTCAGAAAATTAATACAAATACAAACAACAACAAACAAAATTTTATGCGCAATAAATATGCTGTATGCGAATCATTTTTCACCAATTTATTAAGTTCATTGCCAAATCTTCGGAAATTAACACAAATATAAAAAATTATATTATCATTTTTCGCCAATCTATGCAGTTCATTACTAAATCTACCGGAAATGAACACAAACAGGAAAAATCATCTCTTCCTCTTACATTTTCAAGAGTCAAGACAGTACCTACTGAATCTTATATATTTCTTCCCAATCACAGATAAAGCATTAAATTCTTAATTCCTCCAAAATTCTTCACATTTCAACCAAAAGATACTTCTTTTTTTTCCAATCAAACACCACCGAAAGTAGAACTTTTCATTATTAAATCAAACATAAATCACACGTCACAATTCACAACTACAAAAAAAAAAAAAAAAAAATGAGGACAAATTCACTACATACATATAGATACTCACATGCAAATGAAAATATTCAAGATTTAGCAAAACAATTTACCAGTTAAAAAAGAAAAAGTCTGATGCTGATCCCTTCAATTCTTAGAAATTCTTATGACATAGAATTGTACAGAGAGAGAAAATGAAAGGAGTAAAACTTGTGTTTGTATTTGAATTGGTAGTGATATAGTAGTGTTGTAAACTACATCTTATAAAACTGCAGGAGAGGTATCCATGCTTAAAATCTCGACGGCACTTATTTTGGCTAAATTCTACTAAAATCACCTCGTAAAACACCTAAAATTCATACCCTCGAAATATTTATTTGCTGTTTACACCTACAGTTGACACTTGTGTTTATTTTGGAATTATTTCTTTGTTTTGTGCACTATTGAGAAACAAACCAAAATAGGTATATATTTAGCCATTGTTTGATCAACCTTATTTTTTTATTCTCATCCTTCTACTTATTTTCAGTCACATATTTTTTAATAAAATAATATTTTTCATCACACCAATAAATTTTTCTTATTTTTCAACCACACATTCTCCATCAATCTACTATTTCAAAATACATTCTTTCAAAATAATGTGGCTCAAATACACCCATAATTTATTTTTGGAGAAAATTGAATTTAATGTTTTTGGTTAATTCTAGGTTACATGAAAATAGAATATGAAACTATACGAAAGAAAAAAAAAAAAAAAAAGAGTAGGACACGGAATATTATTTTTAATTTTTTTGATAAATATATTATTTTAATTTTGGCTACTGTGAGGGTTAAAGTCTGTAATTATTTTAATTTTTCATAAAAGCCTACGACAAAGCGACAACTTTCAAATATTTTAGTCCGGAGCTTCTATAAAATTTCTAAATTCTATTTAAAAAACTTGGATACTATTTTCAAGAAACTTCTAATATTTTAAAGAATTTTAATTTTTGAAACGTGTCTGCAATAAAAAAAAGTTCGCGCAACCTTGTTTCTTAATTATTAATTAATAAACAAAAGACAATTTTGGGAAAAAAAAATAATACATGAAAAATTAAATATACGATAAACAAATTGTAAAAGGGGATGAGAACTGCCTGGGTGATGTTATCAGTGGGATTGACAGATTATAAGCATACTTACACGCGGGAGAATCGGTGGACGCGTGGCTTTTTGTAGGCCTGCAATCACGGTAGATTCCAAGCCACGTTGCTCTTTAGATTCAAACATTTTTCTTTTATAAATAATTAAATATTTGAATTTGTACACTCAAAAATAAATTTAAAAATTTGTACATCATAATGAGGCAAGGTTATAATGCGATGGACCTCATAATGAACAATGCACCGCTCTGTTGATTTACATTGACTTTCTACGTAGCAGAAAATTCCCTACAACTTTGATCACGTGCAATGTACCCATCGCCTATTGAAAATCGCAGAAAAGGTCCACGTATGAAATATTTTGTTTGAAGTAGTTTACTTTTGAAGGATAAATTTCATATCCAAAT
Source organism: Fraxinus quadrangulata (assembly GCA_903798255.1). NCBI lineage: Eukaryota > Viridiplantae > Streptophyta > Magnoliopsida > Lamiales > Oleaceae > Fraxinus > Fraxinus quadrangulata. The sequence goes on along the minus strand of CAIGRB010054031.1, from coordinate 144,934 downwards.
AATGAAAAAAACATTAGACAACATATAGTTATTTGAAACTCTATCGGAGTTGAAGGGTTGCTACTATATTAATTGAGGAACACAATTTATCTTGACCATGAGCTTTGTACGTTCAGGAGTAACAATTGAAGTAGCGAGCATCTGTTCACGTTTGAAATTTGTCACCTTATTGGATATGTAAATGAATCCTTTTGGTACTTTCTTAAAAACAGATTAAATTTGAGTTTAGTACTTTTTAGTACTTGGAGGTCTCAAGTCATTAATTATATGATCGTATTTGAAGAAACTATTTGAGAAAATATAAGATGCAAGTGAGAATCTACCGATACAAGATCATGACCATAAAACAACAAAAATTCATGTTTATGAATGTAATTAAGGATTCTCTAAAAGATCCTTCCTCGATTAGGAATCATAGTTTCCACAAAACTTTGTTTGCTAAAGTTTTGGTTGGAATTTGATTCTTGACAGTCAAAAAAGAAAATAAAGAGAAAATAAAATTGTAGTACTGAGGGTCTGATGAGAACTACGTAACAACGAACACTACGCAACCCACAACGAGAAAGCCCAAAAAATAATTCAAATTTTGAGTTTGAACCAATAATTAATGAACCAAACAACCAAACAAAAACGAGTTTGAATGACCTCTTAATTACACAACACATGATCCGCACTCGGTATTGAATGTTACAAGAATCCTTTTGATACGTTCAGAATGTTATAAGAAAAACAATGTTTAAAATACACTATAGTTTTTCGAATATATCTCAATAATAAATTTGTTAAAAGGTCCTTACAATAAATAATAACCAAGTATTTATAGGACAAGCCTAAAATTCTAATTGTACCGAAATTAACTTATCTAAAATAACAAAAGATTGCAATAAATTAGAATTGTAGTGAAATAAGGAAAATTCAAAAAAAGAAAATTCCTGCCCAAATTTTGATCTATGCGACCGCTTGTACTATCCGGTGGCATATAACAAGTGAAATGCCCCTTTTTGTTTTCGGGTGGTATGCATGCGACCGCATGCAAGATTACACTATGCAGTCGCATAGTGTGAATTTTGACTTCCGTCTTCTTCCGCTTGAATCAAGTTGTTCCAACTCATTTCGGTCATCAACGCCAACACGAAACTTGCTCCATTCTTTGCCAAGATCACCATGTCGTCATCCGTAACTTGAATGAGCAATCACATCACCTCTTTCACCCGCTTTGCTCTCGAACGTGTGATTGGACCTCTTTCGATAATCAATGGGTCTCGTTCCAGGCTCGATTTCGTCAAACTCAACTCCTGAATCATATCAAGGTCTATGCAATTAGACTTTCAAAAAATTTATATAATTAAATAATTAAGGTATATTCAACCGTGACTTTTTGAGACTACAAAAATTTTGGTGTATTCAATATTACTTTTTAGATCACTTGAGGGGACGGGGCCACATGGTATTTCATATCCAAATCAATTGATTCGTGAGTAGTGGGCTTGTCAGTTCGAACTTTATTTTGGAACTCAAAAATCACTTGAGTTCATTTACGCTACTGTGTTTTGTTTGCTTGTGAGTCTAACTGATCGAGATCATAGAGACTAGTTGAATTGGTAAATTGATAATCAATTATTCGTGTTATATGTTCATTAAATTTAAATATCACTTTAAATGCCATGCCTATCGTCTATAGATTTACTTTACTCTCCGATGCAACTATTATGCCCTGTTTGATTGTCACATTTTTCATGAAAAAAATGTCACATTCGAGGAAAATGAATTTCAAGGTACAACCACTTTAAGTTGCATTTTCTTTGTTTTCATAAAAAAAGGAATTCATATGAATTTGATGGGTTTTTATTTTTCAACTAATATGAAATTTGAATTACTTTCCATATTTGCCTATCAAACGAATCATAAATGTCATGCATTCATGTGAAATGGATGCTCATTAATTAAATCTATTTTTCTATTGAAATATATTTGGATGAGTATCTCCCTAGAGAAAGGTGTCGCAAATTGAATCCCAATTGGAAGATTGTCCAAATTAGAGAATGGAATACTTTATCATTCTAAAGATGTCAGTATTTGGGTTTAATTAATTTGAGATTTGAACGAAGGTTATACACTCAAATTGATCTCCCTGAAGAAGCTCTTGTTTTACGTCGAAGACCAAAGAAACAATATCGATTAGTTGAAGAAAAGAATTATCTAACTAAAATCAGTAGGGGAATCCTAGCTTTGCCATCATCCACGTTTATTTTCCTAAAGAGAATGCTTATAGGCTTTGCCATCATCCACAATTTTTATATACTTTTCAAATACACATTTCATCAATTTTTATCAAAGTTTACTAAGAATTTGATTTTGGGGGCGCTAAATGCTATCGCTACTCTATTTTCTATGCAATGAATTATTAGTTACGGTGTGAAAGACTCTCAATCCTTTTGACATCTATGTTGTCCAAAACACGCATGTTGACGAAAACTATATTGATTGGAAACGTATTGTGTGTAAGCGTTGGCGATGTAGACTGTTCTCGAAGAAGAATGGCGTGACTTACCCAAGAACAACGTGGATGATGAACTTAAGGTTCGATATGATAAGCGGTGAGGTCGACAAGCTTGCTCGTTGCTACATATTGAGCTCGATGTCCAATTTCTTACAAGAAAAGCATGACCACATTGAGACCTAATATGATATCATGCTGAGCTTTTAAGGAAATGTTCGATTACGAGGTATGGAAGGAAGGTATATGGCCTTCTGCACTCTATATAATAAGCAGATGAAACCTAGGATGCCGATTAAAAATTGCACGGCGGAGATGATTGCGTTGTTTAGCCAGATGAAGGTTTTAGGAATATATTATCCATTTATATTCAGACATTTCAAGATTTTCACTAATATTTCTCCTAAAAATTACTTATAATTTTATCCAAAGCAATACTAGGAAAGTTTTCTTCGTCAAACAAATTACAAATTTAAGAGTGTTTATAGCAACTATAGTAACACTAACCACACCAGTGTTATTACAAGGACATGACCTGCAGTTGATTTGTTTTGGTGTCACGGCCAATTGAAAAACAACAAGGCACAAGTGTCAGTTCATAAGGTGAAGCCACGTGGAGGAGGTGTGGGTGAAATTATGTTACCTCGGCAACTCATGGTTTGAATTGAATGAATAATGAATAATGTTTGAACACCAATTTAGGTGACCACCAATAATAGGTACAATTAAGTAAATGTTTTGACTTCGCATTTAAATAAACTTATCATTTAATGATATTTAATTACCACATAAACTGATGTTGAGTAATAGTGGTGATTAATAATACTACTCGAATCGTATAAGACATGAAGGAGTTCTAAAATCTCAACATTCAATTACTTTTGCTGACGTATGAAGCGGGCGGGTACACATTTAAGATTTGGACATATATTCACGTCAAAAATATTTAATTATTACTTAATGTTGTATGAACACATTCTAAAATTAGTTCAAGATATCAATGTTAACAAATGTATTAAAAAAGGGGATTAAATCCATCAATGACTATCTAACTTTATATTTAATGTCATTATAATCGCTCAATTTTTATATTTAGTGTCACAACCATCCAATTTGATTTTTTATTTTATTTTATTTTTCTAAGTAACTTTTTTTTAAAATAAGTTTATATGTTATCTTTTTAAGTAACTTTTTTTTAAAAATAAGTTGTTATTTGATTTTAAAAACGAACATTCATCATCCTTAGCTAGACAGAGTTCACACTTTTATCAATTGGAAGCCAGAGTCGAACACTCATCTATACTCCAGATAAAATACGAAGTAACCTCTTTCTTGAAAACTTGAGATGATACTTCTGAAAGTCAACTTGCAGGGAGAAGTGCAATTAAAATAAGCCTAGAAAATAGCAAATATTTTTCTTCAAATCATGTGCGATTGATTTATACTACGTTTTCCTCAAAAGTCTAATTCCATCTTTTTTCTTTTTCTTTTCTTTTGTTCAAAGAGGATCAATGAATTTCACCCCTCTCTCGAATAAGTCTAATTCCATCTTGATTATATCATTGCTCGGCTTTTACTAGTCTAATTACAAGTAAAATAGGTGGGTTGGGACAAGCATTTCTTAACCATTACGAGCATGTTGGAACAGAGCAAGAAACAAAAGAAGGAAATTGGTACATTGAAGAAACAGAAAAAATTAAAGACAAACATCACACTCTCCACTAATAGAAGAGAGAATATATGGATCCAGAAATCAATACAATTACATCTGAAAATGAACACGTTGATGAAGCTTAAGTTGACTTATGAAGAGCACAAGGAAAGATCAATTGCCTTTCAGAAATACAGAAAAGGGAGTATTGACATTCTGATAAATTTGCTTTAGTAACCTTCAATCTTAAAAATGAAGCAACTGTAATAAAACACACACCAAGCAACTATTTGCCAAAAATTGCATACACGTGATTTTGTGGAAAGTGATCATTCAAAAAAAAAAAAAAAAAAAAAAAAATAAAAAGAACAAAAAAAAAAAATTTCAATCTTAAAAATGAAGCAACTGTAATAAAACACACACCAAGCAACTATTTGCCAAAAATTGCATACACGTGATTTTGTGGAAAGTGATCATTCAAAAAAAAAAAAAAGAAAAAAAAGAAAAAAAAATCTTATCTGGACAATTGAGCCGTAATGAACTCACCTAAACCTTGATGGAGGCATCCAGTGTTCCAATATGCTCTCGTGGAAAATCGCAAGCACTATCTTTGCATCAGAATCTCAGTCACCAACATGTGAAAACAAATTATCCCATTGAACTATCACCGAACATCACTGATTGTCCAAGAGCTGTTCTTGCATGAAGCTGCAAGAGAAGAAAACCATTTAGCTAATAAGCATTTTGGATTTAAATACCAACTAGGATAATATCATAATGACCTTCACGTCCAGGCAAGGATCATTGATCATATTCTTTAGTTGAGAAACTATGCCACATTTCTGCAGTTTTATAACCCGACTATTTGCACCTGGACTGCTTGTCAAAGTGAGATTTACAAGAGCCCATACAGAAGCTGTTCGTAATCGGCTGTCAGTACTCTGCAGAAACTTGATCAAAATTGTTTGCGCATCACTGCCTGCCTGTGGAAAAAGTTGGTTCATGACCGCTTCCTTGTGGAATTCATTCCCAGAAGCCACATTGCTGAGGACGTACATTCCCTAGTAAAACATGCAAGTGGTAAGTTGTTGGAAACATCTAAATCTACAAACCATGTGATGTAGAATGCCCTACACTTTTTACTTCATCTGATTCAGTATTATCAGTGGGAGTGACATAAGATCCTCTTTTCCTAATTTTTTAAAAAGTCATTTAGAATATCTAAGCATATTCAAACTGCTGCAGTACCAATATATTTAGTTTTTTCTAATGTAAAGAAAGATAATTTGACACGAAAAAGATAAAAGCTTTCCTATTGTGATATGCATGAAAGAGTATTCTGAAGTCACTAACTTACAGCCCTCAAAACTTTCAATTTAATTTGTAATCAATCTTGTGTAAGGCGAATACTGTTCATCAATGCAAATGATGATGCTTGCTTTTCTCCAACTATTCACTGAAGTGGATGTCTCGTGTAAATAGCATAACCCACTATTTAATGGAAGGCACGGTCTCTATCCCTTCATACATGTGTTGCCTTTCCTTGAGTATTAGCACACAACTAAGATTGAGGTTCAGGTCATTGGAAGTGATGGTAAGGATCATTAGCTGAAGATGCTCTTCATCTATAGATTTAAAACTCTGCTGACAACTGGGAGTGCTAAAGTTCATGACTTCAGAATTTACAGAGGATGCCGAAAATTTTAAGTAAAAATGAGTTAGGCGATAGCACACTTGAGATCCATGAGTTCCCTTCAAAGAGGAAGATTAGAAGTTATTTGATTTCCCATCCTTGAGGAGAGCAAAAGAAGAAGATACTTTGGGTTTTAATTTTATATAAAGCTCAAAAGACAAGGGATACTTTGCAAGGCAAAGAGGAGCAACTTTCCCTTGCTTCATAGAATGGAAAGAACTTATTGCTCATTTACTTTTTAATCATTTTCCTCTATTTAATTATGAAATTATTTTATTTATTGCGGAGTAAAAGTTGCGGTCATTAGATACTGCACAACAGGCTGTTAACCAACTTTTAAATACAGAAGTCCTTTTGCTCAAATAAAGTACGTTTTTTTAAGCAGGGACCCAAGTCCGATCATGAGAAATCAGTTCTTACTTGAATCAGAACTTCAACTTTTGAAGAGCTCTGCATTTGTCTTCCAATAGCATTCAGCAGAAGGCCCTCCTCAGAAAAGACATACTCAACAGAGTCGCCGTCAACGAGATTGCGAACAAGAGCCAAAGCTTGCTCTTGGACAGATGATTCAGGGTCTGCAAAGAGAACAAAGTTGCAGATGGTAAATAGAGTATCATATGAGTGCAGCATTTCTATTACAATAATATGCATAAAAATTACCACAGATAAGGCTTATTAACATAGATGGCAATAGTTCTGAGAGAATTTCTTCTTTACACGTGCTGTTTACAAGGAACATCAGGTTCTTTAAAGCCCACACGGCATTGACCCTGATGGTTGAATCCATCGACTTTGATAGCCGAACAAGCTGTTTCAGACCTCCACAATGAATGAATATCGACTTGTGCACAGTAAAATCAACCACAATGTTGCTGATAGCACCCAATGCTGCAATCTGAAAAGCAACGTTTAATTAAGAATATTCAGTAAACCAAAAATAAAGATTAAGATAAAAAATGGAGCAAAATTGGTAAAAAAATTTATTAAAATTCAGAGCTTTTCCATGAACATTGTAGAAAAGGGAATGTGATAAAGATCAATGAATATGTCAAGCAATGAACTAAAAGAAACCTCATAAATACGTTATCTACATCAACTGAAAAACATTGAAGTGCGGTTCTCTCCCAGGCTTCCATCCCAACCGGAGGCTCAAAGTTCTCTATTGGGAACACATTTCAAAATATAGATGGGCATACTGAAATCAAACAGTGCCTGCAAGATATTTGTTATGTATAGTTTTAAAGAAATAGTTCAGAAAAGCTGCAATTTAGTGATCCTTTAAGGCGAAGTATATGACATAATTTAGAAAATGGATTTTTTAATTTTCATTTATTTATTTATTGTTAATATTATGTGGTAGAGATTTGAAGAAACAGTTGTATTGTGATATACCGTCAGTTTTTAGATTTCTTTCAGCTATATTTTGTACTTTCTAGACTGTCCTTGTTTAGGTTCAATAAACTCCCAGAAAATTCATTTAGGATATTAAATGTGCAGATCTACTTTATACATTATCTACTCATTATGCCACTGTTTTGGCCCCCATTAAAATGAGATTTTGGGGGGGAATGTGTTTTGGAATGGTATTTTTTGGAAAATGTGTGATTAAAAAATAGAGAAAAATTTTGGATTTACGTGTAACGTTCTTTTATGGGAGAATGTGTAGTTGAAAATGAGTTTTGAAAAATGCATTTTTTGAAAAATAGAGCGCAGACAAGGGATGTGTGCCAACAAAATTCTATTATCTATATACGGTTGTCTAATAGTATATAATAATGTTATTTATCATTATAATGATGGATCATCGACGATGTGGCAAGTTAGGTGAAATAATTGGATATGATAGTTCAATTTCCCTCTCTCTCATGAAAATTGAATTATCCTATCTTATCCTTCCGCATAAGTTGACACATTACCGATGATCCATCATTATAGTGATAAATACCATTACTCAATAGTATATGGTATACATCTTACCAATCTCACTATAATGATGCACTCTTATCGTGCATCAGTGGCTAATAATTTGAAATGCAAGCAGCGCCCATACAAGAATAGTAAGACCGTCAATATTCTTAATAGATGATACCTAACCACTCAGTTGAATAGAATCATTTCTTTATACTGATCAATAAAGGAGAAGCTACAGAAGAGCTGGCAACCAACAGATTAATGATTGGACTGAGCTCCATAATACAAACATATAACGGATATTTTTGACATAGCACAGTTAATCTTTTGATATTTTACCCCTTTACTAGCCAGGTAACTTGAATTTTATGTTGATCATATTAATTCTGATATAAACTGAGATTTGGGTTAGCACAAAAATGAACCTACAGACTCAGTTAATAATATTTTCATAGTTAAAATAAGTGTGTGTTTATAAGCTGCTGCCAGCAGGGATTTTGCTCACTTGCAGACCACCTCAGACTCACACTTCGCTCAATGGTCCGCTACATTGCAAATATTGATAGTCCCATCTTTTGCTCCCTCAGAAACCATGCAATATTTGCACAGAGTTCACCAACAAATTCTAGAACCACAGGTCCATGACAAGATCATGAAGTTCTCATCAACCAACCCACATCAATGATTTATTCAACTTATTCTACATCTTAAAGATTTCATGATTTCATCCCATCAGAACATGAAATACCAACTAGATTGAGGGTATGTATAGTAAGGTGTTTAAACAAGGGTAAATGAGTGGTGGAGGAGTGGTTAGACTTTTGGTTCTTACGAAATGTATGGATAAAAAGTTATTTTACAAAATGTTTTTTGACCAAGGAGTTTATAAACACCTACAAACAATGAGCCAAACATAGGCAGAGTAAACTGAGGTAAAAAATGCAAGCAATAACCAAAAATTGTCTTACATCAAAGCAAACTACAAATATAGTTAATGGGAAAGTCAATAATAAATGAAACACAAAGTATACCTGGACAGAAGTGCACGTGTCATGTAAAAGCTGAACCAAGGGAATGATGACAGCTTCATTCATAAAACGACCTGCACTCAAATTCTGAATCATATTTTATTAGCAGAGAGCAACAGAGTTTGTACGAGCCTCAAAAATCTTTTGTTTCAATATCATGTAACGAACCTTGACAGAGCGAGAAACATTTTTCAAGCAAATGCAAGCTGCAGCGCGTACTTCAGGACTATCATGAGTCAGTGCATCTGTTAAAAAATTGAATGCCTGCATTCAGAAGTACAAGTAGCACTCAAAAATTTATTGACCATATAGCAAACATGGAACTACGAGCATCAACATTAATAAAGACATTATTACATATTAACTTTGCATCTTCAACAAGGTAGATCTAGAGTGAATTCTCAGAAATCATCAGGAGAATATGCCCCTTTTCCATGAGACTTCTTACTCTTTTTACCCTCAAACTGGCAACAACAATCCACCCTTGCTTCCCCTTGGGAAACACAATGAGGCAAGGATTGTATAGTAAAGCAGGAAGAATATAGCCTCCGTTTGGCAAACTTTATAAATCAATTTATAGATAGTCAAATCAATTTATAAATGATAAGTGTTGTCCACTTATCTACCACTCATTTCTATTTATCTATAAATAACATTGAGGCACAATAATAATATTTTTCACTGTATTTGGATGAAGAAAGATAATAAGACTTTGCAGTAAATTTGTGGATGAGCCCTCATAATTTATTAGATGAACATGGAAATTAACAGAATACGAAAACAATTTGTCTCTTGACCATTTAAGAAAAACAAAAAAATCAAGTTAGAACTCAATTAGCTTCTTATTCAGAGGAACATAGTATAGGTGACCAAGGGTTATGGGGGCTTGGAGATGAAAACATGTAGACAGGTAGCTCACATGTGGCTTCTTCATCTTAAAAGAAATTTATTCTGGCCAGTTTTGTTCTTCTTTTCGTAACTAGTAGTACATTTAACCAATACTCTAAAACAATTTTGGTTGCAAATACGCATATTCACATTTTAACCAACAATAGAGTGCCAAAGTGCTAACTTAAAAGGCTGCATTAAGTAAAATAAATTACTTGCCCAACACATTACTCTTTCTCGAGTCACAACTGTGCAGTTGATTGAAAACTGTTACTTAAATCAAAGAATTGATTAGGTCTAAAGAAGCACATGTGCAAAAGAAAAATCCAAAGAAAAGATATAAGAAGATGACCAGAACAGTCCACGATTGTATGTAATTTATGCATAACACAAGGTTAGTGGTATAACTAACCTTTAAAGATAGGAGTCTATCCCTGCAGCATTCCAACTTTGAACATAAGTCAGCCAATGCTAGAAATATCCCCTGTAGGCATTTGGCTTGCAATGAACCTTTTTCTAAGTGTTTGCATAATTTATCAACAATATTTGAGTCAAATGCTATTTTTTGTAGATCCTCTTTTTCTGCAATTAAACTAGATAAAGCAAATGGAGCTTCATCTCCAACTTGACCAGGATCATCAACAAGCTCAAGCAATATTAGTATCAGTTTAGTCTTGATTCCTGCATCTTGAAGATAACACGTTGAAGCGTTTCTTATAAGGATCAAACACATACAGGCTAGCAATCTCGTACGAGGATACCTATCCTTTGTCAATTCAGTCACAACATTCAAGGCTCTTCCATTTTCAGGTCCCATAAACTGTGAAATGACTTCTGGATTTTCCTTAATTATAGCTCCAAGAGATTCTAAACTAGCATCCCTCTGAATTAAAGAACCTCCAAGAAGACTAATGAGCTTCTTTATAACTCCAGCTTCACTCAATGTCTCCTGCTCCATACTAGTGTGGCATGAATGGGTGATGATACTTGCACCAAGTCCCGTGACATTCTCATTTTTGCTGTTCAACAGTGAAAGGAGGAAGTCCATATTTTTCTCTAGAAGAAAATCATACTTTGGAGCCAATTTTGACTGATAAATCAATTTAAGGGAGCGAGCACTGGCATCCACAACCTGCAGAAAAATGGTTTCAATTTTATGAGGCCCTGGGAAAAGCTTGCATGTATTCCCAAATAGGATTAGTATAGTTTCAGAGTTAACAAATTTGACAGTATAATAAAGGAAGCCCAAGTAGAATTTTGAATTGGCCCAATCGACGCATTATTTGATCCACAAGTTCCAGTTTACACTTCCTCTTCTCTCTTTTTCTTTTCTTTTTGATCTGAAAAATCACATAGAACGCCTACCATTTGAGTTTATATTTATTTGAATAATATAAATCTAAGCAACCTTGTAATCAAACAGCTGAATAAAAGGGTAAGATATCCAAACCATATGAGATGAGAATGTTAACGGAAGTTACACAGCATGAAATTAACTCTTCAATGTTAATGTAGCTTAATTTCCCACATTTCTCTAAAGTTAACACATAGTTTCACAAATGATACACATGGAATCCCACCTACTCATGGAAAAATTCATCTTGAATGCATAGTGAAAAATCAACTACTTCGTAACTAGTTAGCCCTCATCGTCAATAATTTAATTAATTTGACTAAACACATTCTAACAACTACTAAAATTTGATTGCACAAGCGCCATCATTTTATAAGCTGATAAAAATTTAGATCATTGCCGCATCACATACTGCAAAAAATAATTTCCATATCAATTAACTAATATCCATTTCTCAACTCTGTAGAGAAATTAAAGACAGCGAAATTGAACTCAAACTCTTTATTATATTGACCACCTAATCCAACAACCACGTAAGCAAAAGTCTTTTATTATTTATAGATTCACAATAAACTCGATTCCCCTTAGTATACCAAAATTTTAGTGTCACGTTTCATAAAATCAAACAGAAAATATACAAATAGACTGACAACATTTAAACCTTAAGAAAACCACACCTTTGTAACCTAATATCAAAAACAAACTCAAACTTCCAATTTTGTTGAGAAAAAAAAAAAGAAGAAGAAAACTCAAATTCAAAATAACTACATTCAACCAACTCCTTCTTAATAACCACAAGTTTCCTATTAATTAGGTATTTCCAGATTGTTTAAGAAATATGTTTTCATTACCGAATGATGCGTATTAAAAAACCACAACTTCATCACCTTAATAAAAATAATTGATTCAAGTTTTCTAATTTTTCAAAACATATAAAATTGGAAATAGGGGAAAAATAACTTCTCGTTCGGATGAGATATTAGACCAAACAATAGAGGAAATGCGCCGGCATCCAAAACGGCATTAACTCCGGCATCTAGCCCACATGCAAAGCTCCCGATTGCCGCGGCCGACTGAATTATAACAGGTTCATTGAACTCCAAATTTCCGCCGTTATCGTCGACGGCGGAAGAGAGAATCGAGACTATGGAGGGGACGGCACCAAGCTTCAAAAAGGCAAGCTTTTTGGTCCGATTTCCAATTATTTGGTTCTTGAGCTCTCTTAGGGCTTTGCGCTTCGCCTCACTGGGTGTGTGGACGGAATTTAGCCGTCAGATCAAGTCCTCGGAACGGCTAGGATAATATGACGGTGGTGGTGCTGCTCTCTTAGGGCTTTGAGCTTGGCCTCACAGGGTGTGTGGACGGAATTTAGCCGTCCGATCAACTCCTCGGAACGGCTAGGATAATTTGACGGTGGTGGTGCTGATGTAGGCATGGTGGTTGGTGGAGGATGGCGTTATTTCAAAAGCGTGGCGGCCCACAAAATGAGAGAATGGGCGAGCTTCTGCACAAATAGTGTTCGGAAGGGTGGGGCGGAGGTGGATGACGACAATTGATGTTTCCGTTTGAATGGTTGGATGATTGAGGTTCCCGTTTGCTTTCTATTTTGTTTTCCTCACAAGTTAAAAGAAAATTTGTTTCCAAAGAAAGTTCAAAATTAGCCCGCTTGAAACCAATTTGTTCGCAAACTTAGCGGTTTTGACATTTATGATTTGAAAACTTTTTTTTTTTATGTTCATTTTTAACTACAAATGCAAAACTTTTTCTTACATTTCAAATATGTATTCTCCTAAAAATCACTATTCAAAACACGATTTTTCTCAAATAATGACAATCAAACAGGGGTTGGGCTTGTGTTTTCTATTACACATTCCTTTAAAAAAAAGTCATTTTTCATGTTTAATTATTTCTTACTTTTTAACTATCAAAAAATCCTTTTTCACTACTTTTCAAAATATCAACTTGGGCTTAATAAATTTTTGTTTCAAAACGATGAAGTTAATGATATTTTTTTCCCCCCTTCAATAACAAAGAACCTATTGCTGTGATTGACCATCCTTCAATGTAGCAAGAGCAATAAAGGGTGACAAATAACATGTTCAAACAAGGAAATATTATTCACAATGTGCTCATGGGCTACCTTATTCCTCACGTAAAAACAAAGCAGCAAGAACAATTCCTAACCTCCCTAAAAAGCTCCAAAATAATAAGAAGCATGCGATTTGGGACAAATTAAGAATATGTTCGTAATTGTTGTACAATTGCAAGAGAGTCGCGCTTTGTAGACCATAAGAATTAAGTTGTTCCATCGTGCAAATAGGAGACCCTTCCAAAGGACTAACTAGACATTCAGCATCGATGGAGGAGCCCACCACCTGCCTAGCCATTGCTACCAATACTAGCCCTAACATAAACCAACCCCCTCTCTTACTTCCTCGTTAGTATTGAGTTTTAACCCCAAACTTTGTGGTAGTCTCCAACATAGTCCATCAGTCCTCGTGTCATCACTCAGCTCAGTGCCACCTCCCTCATTTCTTTTGCTAATTTTACCGTAATCTCACCAAGGACAACTAGAAAATTTGACAACTCAAAGAATTTTAAAAGATTAATGATCATGAAGATATGTAAATCCCGATTTGACCCCATTATTTCCTATTAAATTATAATTCATTTTTTCCATCTTCTTATTAACCGCATATTCTCCAATAAAATAATATTATATATAAATCCAAAAAAATTTCTTTCTTTTTTAACCACACATTTTTCAAAAAATTACTATTACTCTCATTATAATGTGGATTACCGAGGGCTAAATGGCCGCTAAGAAAGATATCTATGACAATTGAGATATTTAAACTAGTCAAATTCACACAAATCAACTCGATCCTAGGTTAAGGAACTGTGTACATGTTCAGTTTTTAAAATTTTGTCATCCAATTCCACTCCAACGACAAATATAAACGTTGATATTAGTTTTTTTCGTCTTTTTTAGCTGCCACGAAAGTTGGGGTTGGGCTCCTTAAAATGAAAAAAAAAAAAAAAAGAAAGGTAGAAAAAGTTGAAGGAAAAGACCCAAGAGCCAGCTCTTCATTTACCTTTTTCTCATTATTATGTGGGAAATGATTTGAGTTGATTAAATAACCTTCAAGTTTGTTTCGCGTGAAAATCGCTAATAATTAAAAGAAGATTCAGACGATTGTGTAAGGAACAAACATCTCGAGACAAAGTCTCAACGAGGAGTGCTTTATTTATGAAGATTACAATTCGCAAAAAACAAAACGCCTCCAAGAAGCACAAGCACACAAAATAATTTTAAAATTAACAGAAAGAACTAAAAGAAATGAAATTACATAATTCTCCGTTTGAGAGTGATTGATTCGAGGTCTTTCTTCCATGTTCTCTTTCTCTTTTATACTCATTTAGCTTATTTTCTTGTAAAAACTGCTTGAAATTGTTCATCGCCCAATATCTACCCACTTTTCTCCATGATGGATGACTTGTCAAGAAACTACCACTTTAACTGTTGCCATTACTCCCATTATTTAACCGCTTGCAATCGAGATTCTTGGATCGTGGCATATGATAAGATTGCCCATTAATGGTTTCAATAACTGCCGCTTTAAATAACAACAAGACGCTATATTCGCTTAGATCTTGGGTGTCTCGAAGGCTTGGGCGAGAATAGGACAGTCGCTTTGAGCTACAATAAGGCATTGCATTCGCTCAAATCATGAGCGTCCTACAGGCTTGGGCGATGATGGACCTCTGCTATATTTTACATGGTCTCATTTGGGCCTATCCCTCGAATTTCTTAATTGGGCTCCATTTCTTGGACCATTTAATTGGGCATCATTTTTGTATGTTAGCAATTATCCCTCAATATGACAAAATTAATATCAATTATTAATCTTATGCCACATTCCTCATTTATATTTTCCGTGACGCTTGAAATCCCAAAAATGGCGGGGACTCCCAATCATTATTTTCGTTTGGTGGTGACCTTCTATGTCCTAAAAATTGCAATATCACACAACTCCTATAAACCAAAGAACAAGCCACTTTATCGCACCATTATATCCACGTCTTGCATTGCCACCTATAAAGATCACTGTTCATTTTCTTGCTTCCCTACTATGCTTCTCAAAAAACCCTCACGAAGACTGCAATTTGTGGTAAATAGCGACTTCACAGAGTTCTTCCGACAACTCCCTTAGTTTCGAAGATTTCTAAAAACTTCTCACAAAACCGTATATAAACTCGACTTTCCTTTCACTAGTTAATCCTGATCTCAACGAATTTTATCTGGGCCCTTCATTTAATGATGCTAATTCTGTGGAGCAAGCTGCGGTGGGCCAGTTATTCCCTTGCACTCAAGACCTCTTTTTATGAATCCCTTTCCACTAAAGTCAATCCATGAAAGAAGTATTCGTAATCAGCCCAAAACTAATACTACTTTTCGTCTTTGGCATGCACGTATGACAAATCATAGCCCTCCAAGGCGTTTTTTATCGTGCTAGGATTTCGAATTTATTAGAAATCGCTCTCCGTCCCCCAATTTATGACCCTGTGCTTTTCTCCATCTCTTTGAGTTTTTGGTCTTCTGAGTACAATATTTTTATCTTCTCATGGCCCAATATCCATTACTCTGAAGGACGTTGGAGCTTTAGTTAATCTTCCGCCCCTGGGCGATACTATTTTTCCCAGCATTTTGGTTACTGCTGATGCCCCAAAATTTGACAAGAAACTTACTGATTCCTATTCGGGCATGTAAGAACTTTATAATAATTCTAGTGTTGAACATTCCCACGCTGAGCGTGTTGCTTTTCTTCATGTTTGGCTTTATAAATACGTTCTTTGTGTACCCAGCATGAAACCTTCTATGAGTTATTTGCTCATAACGCATGAACTAGCGCGTGATAGATCTCTAAATATTTGTTAATTATTCTTAGCTGCCTTTTATAGAGGCATGGCTTCCATTCAATCCCAATTGAGGAATGGTGCATCTCCTACTGGCAGTGGGCCTCTTGGCTGGCTCAATTGTGGTTGAGAGTATATTTTCCACAACTTGGTGCTCCACCATCTCCTCCTCGATCGACCAGTTGTTATGGGCTATTCATCCATCAATTGAACCTTGTTAATATGTCCAATAAGGACGTTTTCACATTCTTTTATAATTTGAATTCAACCTATTCATTTTTTCCTTTCTTTGCTCACCAAGTTCCCATTTATGTGCAATCTCCTTCTACCATGACTGATGTGAGCACCTTTTTGCTCATTTGGGCTCAATTTTTGACTGGGAAAGAATTGTTCCATAACATCCTGACAGGAATAAATGCCAATGCAGGGGTCGAGATATATGCTCCCCAATTTGTCGCTCACCAGCTTGATTTTGGCCAAACGTGACATGTTCCTCCCTGTTTCTCCAAGAGCTTGACATAGCGTTTTCATACCATAAATAAAACAGAGGCACATACCATTGACACCCGCAATACTGTTTTGACAAACGGTTTCTCCTTGGTCCCTTTCAACCCACTCTTGCCATTCATCCTCTTTTTGGACAACTCTGGTCATCTGTGAAACGTAGGCTATTCACAACGGATGCTAACCGTGCCTTCTACCTGCCGAAGCGGCCAGAGACTTCCTCTACTTCTCCTATTCCTGCCATTCCTATATCTGTCAGAATCCCACTTCTCTTTTGAAATCGCCATCTGCTCGTGTTAAACTTCCCGCTCTTCCATCTAGTTCCCCCCTGCTCAAGCTAGTATAGCTAAAGTGTTTCTATTTGCAAACGGCCAGCCTCAGCTTTGCTAATTTTGCCCGATGATGGTGGTGATGATGATGATGCCCCTCTCATCGTCAAGAGCAAGGTATTTAAACTTGTTTATTCATGAAAAAACAATCATTTATATGTTAATGTTTTACCTGAATTTTTCAAAAGAGCTCAACTTCTCCTTCGAAGGCTCTGACTTTAGTAGCCCTTGCTCCACCACCTTTTACCGAAGTTGCCTCATCCAAGTCGACTGATGAAGGGGCTTTGCCTAGGGAGGAGGTCATAGTCTCAAAGTCTTCAATTGCACAGCCAACTGAAGAACTACTACCTTCTCAGGGCGCTGACCCCCCACGTGTTGAACCGAAAGGTATACATATTTTTTGGTCTTTTCCCTAGCTTGTGTTCTTGGCTTTTAACTCATTGCCACTTGAATCTTGCCGAGATTCCCATGGACCTGCCCCGTTGTGGCAGAGCCTGCTCGTTCAGACAAGGGGAAGTCTCCACAAGTGGCTGGGTCAACCAATGATGTGTCACAATTTTCCAAAGCTGCTGACGAGGTAACCTTTGTTTTATCTTTCATCTTCACTTCGTTTACTGTAATGAAAATGCTAAATGTTTGCATTTTTCTTTACAGGATACTAATGTCATCTTGTGCTCAATTCAGGACTTGTTTACTTCTTAAGAACAAGTAAGGACATCTCGTTCTTCATCAGCCGTCGACTTTCTGCTTCATCTGCTGCATTCTCGGAAGAAAATATGAATGTTCTCAAACAATCAGTGCTTGAATACATTTCCTTCATGGATATGGATATCAACAAGGCCAGTACTGCTAGCCAAAGAGATAAATTTGAGCTTTTAAGTACAAAAATGGCTCAAGCACTTGAGCTTCCTTCGCTCAAAATTTCATCTGACTTTAAGCTGACGTTGAAGATTATCCACTCAGAGATAAACTCTTTGCTAGCCAGAAATGTCGAGTTAAAAAACAAGAGGACTCAAAATATTCGTGCTGTAAATGAAAAGGAGTTTTTGTTTCAAGAGATTGAGAAAGCCAAGATAAATCTAAACAAATCTCCTCTGAAGTTATGGTTGAGGACTCTTTGATGATAAACCTGGCCACAGAAATGAAAGAACTTCAAGCGATGATGGACGACTGTAAGGCTAGGTTAGCTGCCAAGAAGCGTAATGCTTCCCAAGAAGTTGAGCGAACCAGGTCTTTGGTTGAGTGTTACGCAAAGCTGGAAGTTGACGAGGAGTTTATGACTGAACTATCCACTGATTCTTCTAAACAGAGCGATGAATGGAGAAAACTTAGGGAACATATGTGTTCTGCTTGGGGCAAACTGTAA
This sequence comes from Fraxinus quadrangulata, assembly GCA_903798255.1. Classification (NCBI taxonomy): domain Eukaryota; kingdom Viridiplantae; phylum Streptophyta; class Magnoliopsida; order Lamiales; family Oleaceae; genus Fraxinus; species Fraxinus quadrangulata. Next base: position 126,796 of record CAIGRB010054031.1, on the reverse strand, counting down.
TTAAAACATTGATGTCCTTACTTTCCTTGTAATTCTGTGATGGCAGCCACTGTTAATCCAAATGTAATGGCAGCCAATTTCATCAATGGAATGATTGCTTTATTAACTTGTGTAATGACTTTTGTATGGATTCGAAAACAGCATAATTGACGCTCTTGAATCGTCAATACTTCCCAAAAATTTAATTACTAACCGTGTGCCATACTCTTGTATATTTTCCCTTGTGAAATCTTTGCACAGAACAAAACTTTTGGTATCCCATGTGGAATCTTTACACAAAACAAAACTTTTGGTATCTCTTGTGGAATCTTTACACGGAACAAAACTTTTGGTATTTCCTATTTTTCTCTCCAAAACTTGGGCCTTCAATTTCGATTACTACGCCTGTATGTGCCAATTAGCATTCCGTCTTTTCGCCTTCACACCTCTATAAAACTGCGTACTTGTTCCACACATGTCATCTTCATCCTCACTCTCTACAACACCAGTTTGTTTGTCATATCTCGCATTCAGATGATTGAATTTCTATATCCCAAAGATCACTTATTTCCTTTTTTAACATAAATGAACCATTCAATTTTTCCCAATTTCACCATCTGTCTTGATATTGTCTTTGATATGAGAGATATAGAAAACATTTCTTTGGTCAATAAAGGTCTTCTCAGCACATTTTCCCTTTATGATCTCCAGAGGGAGTTTTTGATGTGAGCAAATTGCTTATTGAGAGTGCTTATAGTTGATAGAAGAACAATGATAGTTTGCTCCCAATTACGGCTTATAGGACATCTTGCATTTTGTATCTCATGGTTTGTAACAAATATTTGATTAATGAAAGATTTTACTTGAACGTATTTCGTTCCTGTTTTGGTTTGAACATAATCGTCCAACTTTGTCCAGCATCTTGATTTTACTTATGTGAAGAATGTTCTTCTATCTGTTCACTTTCCCATAAGGAAGGAACATATTTCTTTAAATATTTACCATTAATAAATGTCACATATTTCGTGCCATCTAAATCTTCCAAATGGTAAGCTCCATTAAGCAATACGCTCTTCACTTTATATGCTCATTTCCAATTGGATGACCATTTNGACTTTCCCTTATATTTGCTCATCTTCACATATGGAAGGAACATATTTCTTTAAATATTTACCATTGATAAACTTCAGATGTTTCGTGCTATCTAAATCTTCTAAATGGTATGCTCCATTGGGCAATACACTTTTCACTTTATATGGTCATTCCCAATTGGGTGACCATTTATCATACTTTGGATCTTTGCTATCCAAAGAGAGTACTGTTTTCCACATGAATTCGCCCAAACTAAAAGACTTGGCTATACCTTTTTGTTAGAGAATTTAGCCATTTTTCGTTTTTGCACCTGCAATCTATCTAGGACATCCAACTTTAATTCGTCCAATTCCAATAAATCTTCGACTAGTGAGTCTTCTTGCTCACCATCGCTTAAATTATTTTGCAAGCCTACTCTGATCGACTACACACTAATTTCCATAGGCAACACAGCCTTTTGTCCATAAATAAATTGAAAATGAGTAACTTTGATACTTGAACGTGGCGACGTCCTGTAAGCCCATAAAGCCTTATTCAAGTATCCATACCAATTTCTAACATTTTCGTTTATCATTTTCTTTATGATATTTTTCAGAATCTTATTAGGATTCGACGTGTCCATTAGATTGAGCGTAATAAGGGGTAGAGTTTACTAGCTTAACTTCAAATTCGCTCAAGAATTCCTTCACTTGATCTCCATTCATGGACGTTCCGTGATCTATCATTATGGTTTGTAGTATCCCAAATCTATAAATAATGTGGTCACGAATAAAGCCTATAATATTTTCTGAGATATCTCTTTCAAATGTATTGATTCCACCCATTTAGTGAAGAAATCTGTCACGACTATTATGAACGTATGTTGCTTGGACGACGGGAGATAAATCTTCCCTATCAAATCTATCGCCCAACCTTTAAACGGCCAATGTTTAATAATGGGTGTCATTTTTCTCGTGGCGCTCTTTGTATTGGACTATGCTTTTGACATATTAAGCAACTTTTCGCCTATTGAATGCACGATTCTCCCATTTTGATCCAAAAGTATCCACTCCTAACAATTAACCATCTCATTCTTTGGCCAGTCGATGGGCTCCACATATTCCTTCATGTACTTCAGCCATAATTGTTTTGGTCTCTTGCAAATTCACACATTTCAATAACACACCATCTGAGCATTTCTTGAATAGCTCATAATCTATCAATATGTAATTTAATTAGTGTAACCTCATTTTTCTATTACTTTCTTTGTCAGGTTATTTTAAGAATCTTTTTATCTCTGTCCTCCAATTTATCGCATCTCCATTTTGTATGCAATGGATCTCAATCATTCTCATCCTCCATTATACTACGGGAAATATTACTCCATATTCACAAGTTGATTCTAAATTTAGCACCTTTGAATAACCCGAAACCATTTGGGCGAATTCGTTTGCTAAATCGTTGTAAATCCTATTAACATATTGAAACTCCACTTGATCGAATTCTTTCAATAATTTTTGGGCGATTTCATATTGCTTCACGACATAATCACTTTGGTATTTAAAATCACCAATCAATTGGTAAATTATTAATTGGGAATCGCCCATAATAATCACATTATTTATTCACAATTCTATTAACAGCTCTAAACCTACAATCAATACTTCGTATTCAACTTGATTATTGGTACATATTCTATCCAAAGTGAAAGTAAATTTATAACAAATCCTTAAAAGATTTATTAAGACTATTCTTACCCCGCACCTCTAGAATTTTTTATCCATCAAAGTATAAAACTCAAGGTTTTATTTCAAATGAATCAACCTCCAATTCAATTTCTTTAGCCATGTCAAGGTATCGATGATCAGCTAAAAAGTTAACCAACGCTTGATTTTTAACTGCCTTTTGAGGTATATATTGTATATCAAATTTCGATAATGTCAAAGTCCAAAAGCCTATCCTTTGTTGTAAAATAGGACGAAAAAACATATATTTAACTAAATTTACTATAGAAACTAAATAGACAGTCACGGGCCATAGATAAGCCCTTAGTTTTGTATATGTAAAATAGAAAGCAAGACACAACTTTTCAATGGAAGAGTAATTACATTCATATTTCGTTAACTGTCTACTCAAATAGTAAATCGCAATTTCTTCACCAAATTGGTCTTCTTGTGCGACCATTCCGGCTATCGATTCTTGTTCAGTAGATATGTATACTTTCATTGACTGTCCTTGGATGAGTGACACTAACACTGGTGGACTTGATAAATATGCCTTTTGATGTTTTCTTTCCAGACGATTTCGTTTAGATTTTTCAGCTTTAAAAGAGGCGAAAAAACTTTCGTTCGCCGTGCACAATTAGAGATAAAACGTCTACTTGGCCTAAAAATATTTGCAATTCTTTCTTGTTCCCAGGTGGTTTGGCATCTAAAATGGCCTTCGCTTTATTCTTATCAAGTTCAATTCCTCTTTTGTGCACTAAAAAATCAAGGAAATTCCCTACAGTAACACCAAATGCACATTTTATAGGATTCAATTTTAGTTTGAATTGCCTCATTCGCTCAAATGAGCGTTTCAACTGTTCAAATGATCTTCTTTAATAAATTTGACCACTATATCATCTACATACACTTCAACAAATTTACCTATCATATCGTGAAAAATCAAATTCATTACCCTTTGATAAGTTGCCCGTACATTTTTCAGGTCGAAAGACATAACTATCTATTCAAAGTATCCTAAAGCCCCATGGCACCTAAATGCAGTTTTATGTACATCTTCTCCAGCTATGTAAATTTGGTTATATCTTGAATACCCGTCCATAAAAGAATACATTACATGTCCGGCAGTTGAATCTATTAAAGAATCCACCGCAAGCATTGGATATTTATCTTTGGGTGCTGTTAAGTTAAAATTTTTAAAATCTATGCACACCCTAATACTACCGTTCTTTTTCAATACTGACACGATATTAGATAATCACTCAATATATCTATCTGTTCTAATAAAACCCGCATTTAACAATCGCTCTATTTCTTTCTTTACCTCAGGCAATACATTATGAGCAAAACGCCTAGTAGGTTGTTTATGGGATTTAAAATTTGGCTTAATTGGTAACTTATGTTCTACCAAGCTTTTATCCAAACTAGACTTGTCTTCATATTCCCAAGCAAAACAATCCTTATATTCATTTAATAAAGCGATAAATTTATTACTAACATCTTAGATAAGCATCTGGCTGACAAATGTTGGGTGATCTTCCCATTCATCGCCAATATTCACCTTCATCAAAGGGTCTTGTGCTTGAGCATACCCAAGCTTCGTGATCATCATTACTTCATTGTCTAGGTTCTTTGTAGGCACTTCCTCTTCTAAGCAATCCAACTAATTGATTTATCGGTCAAAATTCTGCTCCAATTCAAACACTGCCAATTTATTTTTCAACGTCTTTAATGCTGGTTCTTCTTTTATCTTCTCTTTACATTTCTCATTGAAAGTCATTAATTTGACTTTGAAAGCCTGAATATCGACCATATTTTCTTGCTGCTGACAATTCATTAGAGTTCCTTGATTACCCTTTTGCCAATTACTGGCTCTTCAAGAGCTACTATGTTTGGCCTCATTTGATTGAATATTTCAGTAAGTATATCTACTGAAAATGGCTCTTCGCTCTGTGCGACAATTTAAGTCTCTTCTCTATATTGAACTACCCTGATAGGTCCATAATTTCCTTCGTACATGAACCTTTCTACTGAGTTTGCTTCTGCAACAAAGGGCCTATGGTTTGTCTACACCACTTGTGCTTCGCCTTTGTCATTCCAGAAAACTAGACATTGGTGGAGCGATGAAGGTATGCAACGACTCCTGTGAATCAAATCTCTTCCAAGTAACACATTGTAACTAGTAGGACCATCTATCACAAAGAAGACTGTTGTCCTAGTAGTTGTTCCCACCGTTATGTCCAATGGCATCACTCATTTAGCTGATATTGCTCTCCTATTGAAACTTGTGAGAATAACTTCTATTAGGATCATATCGCCTTCTGTCTTTGCAAATTTTCTCATCATTCTAGACGGGATAGTATTTATGGCTGCTCCATTGTCGATGAGCACTTTTGCCACAGGTACACCTAACTAAGGCCTTTACGTACAATAGCCTCAAGTGTTTGGTTAATTTCATAGTTGGTCTCTTAAAGATGACATTTTCAGATGCATCTATTTCCACTTCCTGTTTATCATCCGTTGAATTATTTCCTTGCAATATTTCACATTGAGTTTCTGCTTTTTGGACTTCTTTCTCATTTTCTTCTAATGATTCTTCTTTGGTTATCCAACCTGTAGGAGGAGGTAATATTCTTGGAGGTGGCCTATATTTCTCAGAGAGAGGCACTCTCACCTTTTTCTTGGGCGTTCATATAATACATAGTGTCAAAAGAGCGTCCAGATGGTTCGCCCAACAAATCTACATCGCGGGCACCTTCCTAATGTGGTTGCTTCAATAAAGTGTTGTGCAACACTCCTCTTCTTTTCCTCTCTGCTTCTAAGTCAATTTCTTCTTCAATGTCAGTCATGTCATCGTCTTCTTCTTCATCATATACCTCTTGAGACGTTTGGCCTTACTCGCATTCCAACACACACGCTTCTTCCTGGTTGTGAACTTCCTACTATGTTTCATTTCCTCCTCTTCACTTTCTTTACTTTTGAATTCATTAGCTAGTAGTTAATTATTAGCCATAACAGGAGGTAAGTACCGAATTGGATGGTGGGGGATCACTCTGGATCTTCTTCATCTTTCTTCCCACGCTCAAATTTTGATCTCCCCAAAGAACTTTCTGGTAACTCTTCCATTGATTCACCCATACTGACCTCTTGATTATCTTCAAGAACATTTTTGTTGGCCACCTTAAGCAATTTAGGTGCCTTAGGACGTGATGATCCCTGCTGTTGCCTCATCATTTGTCCATAGATCCGCTGCAAAACGTCTTTGTTGAGTTCTGGTCATTTCACTGAAGGATACAACTCTTCCTACATTATACTGGAATGAATACTATACATTTGGTTGGCGAGGTTGTGGCCTAAATGTTCTCCCATTGTTTATCGGTCTGAACTACCTTTCACAAGACGGTCCCCTATGGAATAATACACCCCATTCTTCACCGGGCTGGACGTTTGGGACAACATCTGGACGACGGTGATATCGCCACGTTCATGGTCTTTCCACACTTTCATTCACTTCTTCTTTGCATCTAGCACACAAAATGCTTTCATCTTCTCTAGGCTCATTTCCTTTGATACGTTCAAAAGTGTTGGGATGTGACTCAGAATCTTCTTCTCCATCATGTACGACCAACTTGAATCTTGTCAACTTATTTTTGAAACCCAGCTGTCACCATATTTACCCCAAGTGGCTGTGGGAAAGGATTTTTCATCCACTGCCATTTTCTTCTTAGCCTCAAATGTGATTCGCCTTGACTCGATGACATCCTGTAACACATGACGAAAAATCAGGCAATTATTAGTCGTGTGACCATGCATTGTGTCATTTACAATATTTTTTACCCTTAATTTGTTCAGGGTCTGACAATTTATGCTTGTCGTACAATTTTATTTGCTTATCCCTATACAGTTTATCGAATATAAGATCAGCTTTGGTCACATCAAATGAGAATATCCTAACATTTTTGTTTTGGTCTTTTATAGGCTCATTCTTGCTCGGCGTTCTTAATTTGGCCATTATAAGACAAGCATATGCATCTTCCTTAATCAATTAGGCCAAACATACTTCCGTCCGATCGTAATATTCGTCATTAACAGCATGAACATCGAAATTTGGATCTCTGTAATAAGTCTCTTTATTAGAGTTTTTCATTTATTCTTCTTCTCTTATCAAACGTTCATACCTAATCACCTTAGCACTCAGTTGAAAAGGTCAGGAAATTCTCTGTCCTGAAATTTCTTTTTTAAATCAAAACTCGGACAACTTTGAGCAATTTTGACTAATTCTTTTTTGGGCAGAGGTACAAAACATTTGCTCCTAGCCATTTTAAATCTCTGAAGGAAACCTTCTGCCCATTATTTTGGCATTTGATGTAAATTCACCAAGTCGGTCAAAGTAACTTCAGATTCAATTTTGTAGAACTGAGCGTGGAACAATTGTTCTAGTTGTTGCCAAGTTTGAACAAAATTTTCTGGCAAATTGATAAACCCGGAGAAAGTTACTTCTGTTAACGAACTAGGGAACAGTCTCATTTTGCGATAATCAGTTATTTCACCACTTTACAGTGTGAGTCGCCCTATATATTCCAGAGTAGAAACCTCTCTCAGGACAGTAAATAAAGAAAATTATGGTACTTTGTACCCTCTAGGCCACGGATATGCTTGATCTACCCAATCAGGATACGGCTTTGTATAAGTTGGCCTAACAACAGGACTCACCCCGAAAGCCATTTTATCCTGTACTATCTCCATAATTTGATTCATCAACACAGCGTTAGGATCATATGAAACTCCTATAGGTTGGTTCATTGGTGAAATTACTTGAGGCCTAATGTTTGGTCCTTGATTCACGGTAAAAACGTCGTTATTTAAATCATTATTACTGTTAGCTTGAGTATTTACAGTGTTTAGTTGCTTGACCATGTTGTCATAGTATGCATTTCCATTTTGAGTAAATCTTTCTATATTATGAACATTTCGTAGATTTACCTGTTCAACGACATATTGTGTGAGTTCACCAAACAATGCACGCATGATTCGATAACTCAATTTTGTCATTGGCTCGTAACGACTTTGACTGCTTTGACTCTGTCCCTCTGTTCGTGGATTACTTTGCTGCTCCTTATATCGTTCGATGACAGACTGAACTATTTATTGACTTGCTGACTCCTTATCAGAGTTCTTATGAGGCATATTGCTTCACTTTTCGTATCCTTAAACACCAATGTCCCATTGAGCATGCCAAATTGTTTCATTTGAAAATCGCTAACAATTAAAAGAAGGTTCAGACGATTGTGTAAGGAACAAACCTCTCGAGACAAAGTTTCAACGATAGGTGCTTTATTTATGAAGATTACAATTCACAAGAAGCAAAACGTCTTCAAGTAGCACAAGCACACAAAATAATTTTAAAGTTAACAGAAAGAACTAAAAAAATGAAATTATATAATTCTCTGTTTGAGAGTGATTGATTCGAGGCCTTTCTTTCATGTTCTCTTTTCTCTTTTATACTGCTTTGGCCGCTTTTCTTGTAAAAACTGCTTGAAATTGCTCATCGTTCAATAACTACCAACTTTTCTCCATGATGGATGACTTGTCAAGAAACTACTACTTTAACTGCTATCATTATTCTCATTATTTAAATGCTTGCAACCGAAATTCTTGGATCGTGGCATATAATAAGATTGTCCATTAACGGTTTCAATAACTGCCGCTTTAAATAACAATAAGACGATATATTCGCTCAGATCTTGGACGAGAAGAGGACTGTCGCTCTGAGCGACAATAAGGCACTGTATTCGCTCAGATCTTGGGCATCTCATAGGTTTGGACGATGATAGACCTCCGCTAAATTTTACATGGTCTCATTTGGACCTATCCCTCGAATTTCCTAACTGGACTTCATTTCTTGGACCATTTAATTGGATCTCATTTTTGTATGTCAACAAAAAACTAAAAAATTGATCATTTCCGTCTAGCAAGGATCAACTAAGAACATAACTGAAAGTTTGAGAGACCTAAGTACAAAAGGTTAATCAATAACCTCGAACTTTATTTNTCAAATTTTCCATTCCACTACCCATCTGGTTTGAAGTAGACGGTCCAAAAAGTGGTTCTATTCCTTGATTCGGACCCAGAACTCGTGAATTATGTCCCACAATCGTCTTGGCTTGAAAGTGATTTCTTATACTTGACATAACTGGTTGACAAATTTGGCCAATTAACTTATTCATGATTTCGTCCAAAGTGTTTAATTGTCTGGCCATGTTGTCATAGTATACATTTTCATTTTGAGTAAACATTTCCATATTATGAACATTTTATAAATTTACCTATTTAACGACATCTTGTGTGAGTTCACCAAGCAATGCACGCATGGTTTGATGACTCAATTTTATCATTGGCTCGTAACAACTTTAACTCTGTCCCTCTGGTCGTGGAGTACTTTGCTGCTCTTCATATCGTTCGATCATAGATTGGACTATTCGTTGGCATATGGCTCCTTATCAGAGTTTTTAAGAAGCATATTGCTTCACTTTTCGTATCCTTAAACACCAATGTCCCATTGAGCATGCCAAATTGTTTCATTTGAAAATCGCTAACAATTAAAAGAAGGTTCAGACGATTGTGTAAGGAACAAACCTCTCGAGACAAAGTTTCAACGATAGGTGCTTTATTTATGAAGATTACAATTCACAAGAAGCAAAACGTCTTCAAGTAGCACAAGCACACAAAATAATTTTAAAGTTAACAGAAAGAACTAAAAAAATGAAATTATATAATTCTCTGTTTGAGAGTGATTGATTCGAGGCCTTTCTTTCATGTTCTCTTTTCTCTTTTATACTGCTTTGGCCGCTTTTCTTGTAAAAACTGCTTGAAATTGCTCATCGTTCAATAACTACCAACTTTTCTCCATGATGGATGACTTGTCAAGAAACTACTACTTTAACTGCTATCATTATTCTCATTATTTAAATGCTTGCAACCGAAATTCTTGGATCGTGGCATATAATAAGATTGTCCATTAACGGTTTCAATAACTGCCGCTTTAAATAACAATAAGACGATATATTCGCTCAGATCTTGGACGAGAAGAGGACTGTCGCTCTGAGCGACAATAAGGCACTGTATTCGCTCAGATCTTGGGCATCTCATAGGTTTGGACGATGATAGACCTCCGCTAAATTTTACATGGTCTCATTTGGACCTATCCCTCGAATTTCCTAACTGGACTTCATTTCTTGGACCATTTAATTGGATCTCATTTTTGTATGTCAACAAAAAACTAAAAAATTGATCATTTCCGTCTAGCAAGGATCAACTAAGAACATAACTGAAAGTTTGAGAGACCTAAGTACAAAAGGTTAATCAATAACCTCGAACTTTATTTGTGATAACTTGAGAGACCGGGATTGCCTTTCATCCCGTACAAAAAAAAAAGGACATCAAGAGAGAAACTTTTCTTTAAAATAAAATAGTTTCCAACTTCTATGACATTACAATTATACTATGTATTTAGTAAGAGAATTCAGTACAAGAAAACATATTATCTTGAAACTATAAACGATTGCAATCAGGTCCTAAGAAAGTTCCAAGGTCCAGTTCCTGTACCTATCCTGCATGTATTACAGAAAAGAATTTGAGAGGTATAATTAGGCTATACTTTGGCTAAGAATATATGATTTAGAGTATGTTTGATCGAACTCAAAAACGACTTTTTAGAGACGTGCAGTATAAAAAAAAGTTATTTAGTGCTTTTAAACTCTGCCAAAGGAGCTGTTATTTGATATTTTGTGGTTCAAAACGTACCTCCAAAAGCCAGCAAATGCTCTCATACTCATATAGAGTGTTAGTGCAATCCAGATTCCAATATATCCATTACTGGACGAAAGAATGAACAGAAATAGAATGCTGAATATAGCCACAGTAACCTGAAAGTGCGAGCCAAGTTAATTCTCTGACAATACTGTTACAAGCACATGGAGAATAGTTGTCCATTTTAAGGTTGTCAAATGTGCTTATAAGCTCACAAGATAAGACAGGCCTTCACTTGAGTGATTCGGGATTTGGAAATAATCGGTACTAAATTACATAATATAATGAATATTGCACAAGCCATGGGTGAGAATTGGAGACATACCATTGAGTAGGCTGAATATACAAAGTCAGATGCTCCAAAGTTGACACCATCAAAAACGAAGGCAAGGGCATTTATAGGCTGAGTTGCTGCAACAAACTGATATCACAATAATCAGTTAGTTCACATTTTATCTTCTTTTATTCAAAATAGTTAAAACGGATTTCTAATGCTGAGTTCGAGTTGTCCGGGCAGAATACCGGGATTCCAACGCCAATAAGGTGGAGGACGTCAATATCTTTGGTAAATAATCTAGCTCCAAAATGTAATCCGATTCCGAGGATAAGAGCTAGAAGCAGTCCTAGAACCACCCCCAACTGCAGTGTTTGACAAAGCTAAATATGAGAGAATTGTCTATTTTGAGATTAAAGAGTTACTTTGAAAAAAGTACCTTCGTACTTAAAAGTGAGAAAAAATTGAGGTATCTTAATATGTTCCGAAACAAAAGTTTAGCGAAGCATGTTACTGAAAATGATACTGGAGTGCGTAAAGTACCTGTAGCACTCGTGATGCGGTGTCAACTGCCCCATTGTAGTCCTTCTTTGCAAATGCACTGGCAAGAATTGCCTGAAAGAATTCAGAGATAATTATTTTTCTTAAAAAAATTGTTTTTTACAGTCATATGCAGATTTGCCAAGTCCAAGCATGAAGAAATCAGGTCTAAGAAGAACACAAAAAAATTGACAAAAAGGAAAAAACGGAAATACAATCCACATGTTTGTAAGGTCAACTAGATGTTATTGGACCGTATGGAACCTCATCATTCTATACACTTAAACCCTCGACCGCTGATCGAGCTCAAGGTAAGGTTGAGCTGTACGCTGCATTTCTTGGGGTTTTGGCATAGCACTTGCATTGAATGATTTGTTACCTGCCCAGCGACAGCCAATCCATCTGCCAGAAGAGATGTAGCAAGCCAAACCTGCAAGCAGACCTGAAATGCAGCCATTTGAGTTGGACCCCTCCGCGCTGCCATTGATGCAGCAAGGGTTACACAGAAGGTCACAGCTATCACCCTTATCAGTAACAAAAAACCTAAGTTGGCAAAAGCAAGAAAAGTTAAATCAATTATATGGGTATATAAAGTGAAAACGTTTAATGGTATTAAGGGAAAATGGTAAACTGAAATTTTGAGTAAAAAATGGAAAAAAGAAATTCATTTGGTGGGCTGCTGGATAATGATCATTCTAGAACCTCAATGCAACCTAGAATGTGTTTCTTTAACATTTATCTCACTAGAAACCATGTGTAAACAAGGAAAAACTACTCACCGTTTTTAAGAAACCGACCAAATTGCAGATATTTGGGACTAGGAGGTAAAAGATCTACTTGTTCTACTAACCTCCAAAATAGTATTAGTGAAATTAGGTACCTGTAATAACAGTTCAGATGTAAAACTGTGTGCGAGTTTCCACAAAATTCATTAGAGTTCAAAGTTCAAATGTAACAGAAGCATAATATGGTCACTGTGACATTCAAGCCAAACATTTAGTAACTTTTGCTGCTACTGAGGAGCATACTGACTGTCAGAGGAAACTAATACTCCTTATCAAATAGATGAAGTGGCTTTGTTATGCTATTCATAGTAATCGGATTTTCAGAAACATAAAACAAATGTTATAAACATCCTCATGGGCGTAAAATAGTTATTCGGGAACAAAGGTTATATATGTACTCAAAGGCGTATAATAGTCATTTGGGAACAACTTACTGAGACAGAACGTGTGCAATGGCGGCACCTCTGACCCCCAAATGAAAAACAAAGATAAATATAGGGTCCAAAATTATGTTTGTTAGATCTCCTGCCACTGGATTGGACACAGCACAAAAGCTCGGTTAGAAATAGTTGTTGGAGTCAGTTTTCAGTACAAAACGGTAACATACTTTTGGATAGACTGTTAATGATAATGACCAAGAAAAGCCACCTGCCCTCATCTGTTGGTGATTTCAAAGATATCAATGTTATTAGTTCTGTAGAGAGATTATGGATCTCGTTTTCTAATCACTTACCTGTTGCATACAATGGAGTTTTCGTATCTTTAAATCCACGAAAAACTCCTTGCATAGCCAGCGATAGAAGAACAGCTGGAGCGCCAAGTGATCTTAGTGTCAGGTACTCTTGTGCAGGGAATAGCATTTGCGAGTCCTACACAGCAGGATGCGTTGCATCACTTATAATAAAGTGTTACAGGAAAATATGTTGTTATGGATTAAATTCTGAACCCTAAACATATAGCAATGATAGCATTAATAAGCAAACAGAAATCATAAAATTCCAAAGTGGTTCACCCTCAAACCGCAGAAATCAAGAAAACAGTCCAACTTACAGATTTGACTCCCATGAAGTTTAATAAAGGTTTTGCGGCAGAAATCAAGAATGCAGCTTGGATGATACCAAGGATGCCACCAATAATTAATGCTGAAGATGCCGATGGAATGTGCCTCTTTTCATGCTTAATCTTAGTTACCTCAAAGCTATTGGCAAGTAACTCTGACGTGGATGGAATCTTGTCAGAATCTGATGCATAATTAGACACAAATAAAGTTAGAGAAAATGAAGTTACATGGACATAACAATCACACTAGAAAATGAGAATATGGTCAAAATGGTTGGAGTTTAGAATACCGTTCTCTGGTATCAACATCTTAGTTTCACTGTCTACAGACGATCCATTCTCCAAGCTTTCACAGTCTTTCAACTCTGTACTCACTTTTGCAATTGTATCTTCCTCAGCAACAAAAGAAGTAGTGATACTGACAAGGGGGAATATAGCAATTCTTGATACTTGATTGAATAAGGCAATAGAAACTCCAACAGCAGCAAGTTCAACTGGACCTGAACATGAAAACATTTATTGTAAAACTAAAGATTACTTCTAAGAGGCAATAAAACTTATACAAGAGAGGAGGATTTATAGCACAAAAAAGGTCATGGTATCTAGCATTTTGTCTAACCACTGGCTTTCTAGAGATTTGTCCAATGTTGTTATATGTAATGCAAGACACAACTTATTGGTCATCAAGTTCTCAACTTTTCCTAAGTTCTCGAAAAGAGACGATTAGAAAAATAAGAGATTGGGCTATAGAAGTACCCATTGTAAACAAGCCAACAAGATTGAGATTTAGGAAAAGTATAAAAAAAGACAAAGTGAAGAAAGATATACGCAGATAAGCACTTTGCTTATGTCCACAGGCAGAGACAAGACTTCCACTAATAACCAAAAGGACAGAATGCAAATGAGTACAAAGTACCGAAGCCCAAAACTCTAAATACCTCAAAGTTTATACTACGCAATGTGGGATTCATGTCAAACCTATTAAGCAGAAGACAATTATCATTCTATGTGGGATTGTCTTCAAAGTCACGGGTAACAGTAAGTTAAAAAATTACAGAGAAAAGGATCAATTAGAAGCAGTTCAAGGAACGGAGAACTTTTTGATTGAACCTTGCACAACCTGACAAACTTACAATCATGTAATCCCAAAGAATTCTGAATAACATAAAAGATAACTTTCTCAGGCAATAGGAAAACTAGGATGCTAAGTTTGGGAACAGGATAAAGGATGTAAAAGGGTGAAGTCGATGCCTATTTCGACAAATAAATGCAATATCATACCTATTTGGCCGATGAATGCTGTATCAACCAGAGATGCAATAGGATCAGCTGTCAAAGCCAGAGAAGCAGGCAGAGCAATCCTCAATATCTCTAAACCAAGTTCGTCCAATTTGAAAACTGATCTGCTCCAGAAATTAGAAAACAGAAATAGTTAGCACTATCTGTCTAGACAAGCCTCAAAATCGGTTGATAAAACTGAGAATCACTTGAAGCAAGATATTACCCCTTATGCTCATTTCATACTTAAACCTTGATTAACACAAATATATTTTGAAATTTAGATAAAATCTTCCAAAATCTAAAGCCAAGTATAATGTGAAGTAAATTTAGTCTGGAATCCGAATTTTAATGCCAAGGTTACAACAATTTATAAGATTCTAAACTAGCACTCAACACAACGGTTGTGATTTATTGGTTCTTGAACATGATGTTGCATTCTGAGTTAATAAAGATTTGAAAAGCAACAACTAACCTAACTACAATCTATTATCCAGTTGTGCACATCCGTCGTCTAAAGTATATGTGCGCATAGCAATTGTCAAAATTATCTAAAATATATTTGGCACCTCCTGGAATTGTTGTCTTTTGACTAGAAAAGGTAATGCTAACTCAAACAATCATTTTATTCTGGACAATACACAACTTAATCATAATGTACACTTTCCCCTTCGACCACAGATTGACATGCATGGACAATTGATGCAGCTTTCAAGTTGGTGAACTACTAAGTCTAAAAATCTATATGTTTGCTTTGTGGGTTTTTGATATTATTCTGTTTATTACATCTCTGGACCTAAGGATTAGAACTTAATTCATAACATGATTTCTCTTCTTATCAATACCCCTCATCCCTGCCCTTCCCCACAAACAACACAAAAAGAAAAAGTTAGAATTGTGTTTAAAGTAAGTTTAAGTTACATATTTAACCAAACATAATTTTCAAAATTACTTTTCTACTATATAATTTTTACTTTTAACAGAAAACAAGTATGAACTTACTTCCAAACATGCTAAGCCCCTGTACCATGGTACATTTTTTCAAAACATTATTTAATACGATAAGATTCTCAACCACATATTCAACCAATAAAATATTCTACACACAAATCAATAAAGTTATTTTAAATTTCAACCACACATTCTCAAAAAAAATATACTATTCATTACTAAAAAATGGGAGACAAACACACCCTAAATTTTTTTAAATATTTCCGGTACCTTGCATCCTTGAAGAATATGAAGATGGGGATTTCCCTGCTCCCACGGAAAGACATGTCTTCCTTGGCCATAGTTAAATCCCGTATTCCCTGTGCTGATATTGGGAAATTTTCAGAAAGTAGGCTTCATGCAGAGTCTAGAGAACTAAAATCAAATATCAAAAGATATGTTGCTTAAAATTTAAGAATGAAACAACAATCACATATATATAACACACATACTGTTGAAATTTTTTTTTAAAAATGAAAAAAATTCGTAGCAATAAAAACTTTCTCTAGAAAAGTAAAAGCCAATTGTTCAAAGTCTTGATGAAAAGTAAGAAACCAAAGCACGGAAATATGACTTTTTTGACACGAAGCCCAGAAAAAAAATTCAGCTTGTAAAGTTGAGTTTTACCTTTGCCTACACACTTTGTGTGTAGTTATAGTTATACAATCAAATTCAAAGCAAAAAGACTCGTATCGGGTTCTGCAAACCCATCTCTAGAATTTGGTGGGTGGAGGAATAGAATGTGGGCCCACTTTTGTAATAAAGGTAAGAGTTTGACGGGTGTCCCCTATTGTAGTGAAGAAGTAATCCACGTGCATTGAAACAAACCCCTTAATTCTGAATTTGTGGTTAGCATGTTTCTACTGTTTTTGCGCAGACTATACAAGACGATGCAATTATAGCAATATGCATAGTCCGTTGAAATTGGTTAAGTATATAAATAAGAAAAAAAGTGAATTTTGTATCAACTTAAATCAAATATTCGAACTTGATTCAATACTCAAATTATAAAAATAAATTGATTAAACTTATTCTACTCGTGGAGTAGATCGTCGTGGTATATTTGAAAATTCCAAATCAATTTCGAATGAATGAAAAATTACGATCCAAAATTGAGAGGATTAAGAGAGGAAACTTGCGAGTATTTATCAAACTCTACCACTCGTCTAGCTCTTGAGCGGTGAGGCTATCACTCGAGCGACAGAGTCTATATCTGACGCACAAGAAATGCAAGGGCAAAAGGCTAGCGACAGCAAAAAATGTAATCCTTGACAAAGACTGTTGAGTTTTTGGGTTGTGATACTTCACTCTAAACATTTCCTCATCTATAAATAAACCTCAGGGACATTCATTTCATCGTCGAAAATATGCAATCATAACTTAACATAAAATTTCATATTTTCTTAGCTAAACATTTAAATATAAAGCTTTTTTTCCATTTCTTTCAAAAGGAGTACAATAACCTAATTTTGATTCATTGATTCTTGTGTTTTTGAGTGTTACTAATAAGAAAATTGTATGTTGTATCTGGAAAGTTGATTTCCATCGTCCTTAGGTACCGTTATGGGACAAATTTGATTTAAGAACAACGAGTTCAACTTTTACCTCGACTTTACATCCATTTCACTTGCCATTACTTTGACATTCTTTTTCTTTGGTATTTATTACTCATTTTCTTGTTGTTACTTTTTTCAATTTTCGATAAGGTTGGTATGTTTGGTTTTTACAGTTATCACTCAATTCAATTTTTCGTTCATCAATATCATCAAAGCAGTTTCGTGTGTGCTACGTCACTGGTCTACAGTTGTCACGGATCGAGCCAAGCCAAGGATTGGACTTTTGGCTTGCATGATTTTCTTTTTCTTTTTCGTAAATTAAAGAAGTCATGCGTGAAGGGTCTATTTGATAAGTAAGGGTGGAAAAGAATTCCAACATTATAATTGGAAAATAAAAACCCATCAAATCCAAATGAATTCATTTTTCATGAAAACAAAGAAAATGCAGATTAAAGTGGTTATAACTTGAAATTCAATTTCCATTTCTACGTTGCAATCAAACGGTCAAAGTGGAATTCGTTTTCCTCGAATGTGATATTTTTCATGAAATTTGTTGCAGTCAAACAGCTCCGAAGTGTTATAAGGGGTGTGAAGTAAGATTGTCTGATTTTTGCTTAAGGTTCTTCTAGAACAAGTAGGTTTGTGTGTGTCGATTCCCTTATTGGTTCCTTGCCCCGATCGATGTGAATGGATTTTTAGACTAAATCCAAAACTATGCTGGTGCACATGAAAATCACCTATACGAAAAGTCTAACATGATTGAGCTGTAAAGTGTACCAGTCTATAAGTGGTGGATTACTTTTCATTCAACTGAGTCTCCATCAGTTACTAATCTCATTTAATGATCTTGTGGGATAACAAAGAGCATTATTGCAACTTGGAAGGGCATCCGGCATAATACTTTCATTTGCTCTACAAAAGCGAAGGCAAACCTTGTTATGGTATATTCTACTTCTATCTCAACTCGTGTTCAATTTTTTTCCTTACATATTTGGTGCCTGTTTATTTTTAATTTTCTCAATCCCTTAATGCATTATATGACCGTTGTCCTCTTGAAAATGGATCCCACTTTGAGATGCTAAGTCAAAAAAGACGGTTGTTCCATTGCCAACAATTCAAAAACTTATTAAAATGGGAAATAAACATGCACTTGATAACAATAATGTTATTTTTCCCCAAATTTCCATACTCGCACATAAGTCAAATCCCCGGTCCAAAAAATTGAAAACAGTAATCTCAATAAATAATCAAGAATGTGTACATATAGACTAGGAAATTAGCAATCTAAATTATAAAACCTAGTATGGATTTTTTTTAATGACATTTTCACTGCCAAGTTTGTTCAAGATTTCTAATTCAATCAAATCTCTCCTGACAAATTCAAGTGTAGAGGCCATAGGGATCATTTTGATGATTTTTACATTATAAACTGCCCAAATGATAAATGAGGTGCCAAGCAAGATCAAACCAATTAAATATATCCGATGCATTTCTTAGGGCTTTCGGGTACGCCACGTTGCATTCCAGATTATCAAGATGCTTACAGCTGTGGATGTAATGCCTTTAGCAGTTTTGACCCTTATATATCCATAGTTGGGATTTGTCATTTTTTCGTGGTCGTAACAATCACTTCAAGCAAAATCGAAAGGCCAGGAGAGAAAAAGAAGCTAGTGGAGCACCATGCAGGATTTCATACCAGATTGGCTGGGAAACCTACCTCAATTTGATCGTAAAAAGATTAGAAAACTAAATCAAAATCGTAGCAAACCATAGTGATAAAGGAAGATCACAGAAAATTGGATTAGCAATTGAGCTAATCAGCAGGTTTACCACAAACCAATGGCCTTCCACCACACCCCACCGATTCCAAGCCAGATAATAAGATTGACGACTGAGATCAAGAATCCGTAGCCCCACCATTTGGAAAGCGGCACATAGCCAGCACCATAAAACACGGGTGCTGATCCAATCCCGTAATGGGTAATGCCACCCATAAGATTTGATAGAAATGAGAGGACCATGGCTCCAAGGTATGGTGGTGTACCCAAAGCACTAGCTACAGATAAGAATGCTGTGAACATGGCACCAATGTGAGCAGCCCCGCTTGCAAAGAAATAGTGAGAATAGAAGTAAAGAAGAACCAGAATGCCAAAAGACGACTGCCATGGAAGTCCCAATCCGCCAACAAACTGCAAATAAGGCAAATAAATAAGTCAACTATCAAGAATGGAATGGAATGACTGTTCCAATGAGAAAGATGAAGCTCTGTTAAGAATTACAATTTACTTTTATGGGACAGAGGGACATTAAAAAGAACTCCAAAATGGAGATACAGTAATAAAACTCCATCCTGTAGGTCTTTTCCACGGTTTGAAAATGGAAACGAGGAAATGACAAAGAAACAACACCAAATTACAAAGATCTACGCCAATAATGAATCAAACTTTTCACAAAAGTAGAAATGCTTAGAACTCGAAAACACCAAGTAGGTACAATTGCATCGATTACAAAATTCTTGTATACCATCCTCAACAGTTTCAATTTTTTGCTGCAGAATAGCAGATTAAGAACTAATAAGTGAGGAAGGGAGCGGCAAAAATTACAACGTGAACCTGCAGTTTATGCTTAATAGTTGTACATGTACCCACAAACAGAAAAAGGGATATACTTCTACATGTTTCATGGAGGCCATATCCAGTCATGGGAGATATAAAAGAACTTGATAGTTAATGGGTTTAAGAGATTTCATGCCCTACCAGAATAAACATTATTGTAACTATTGCTCATCGAAACAGAACAAAGGTTGTTATATTCCAGGTCTAAAAAACCTTCTATACCAGTTTAAATGCACCGACGCTCGACTATGTTTGGCTCATGTTTACAAACCACTTATAAACACTCAACTTACTTTTTATCCACACTTATAAACACTCAACTTATCTCTATAATTTATCCCAAACATGACAGAGAAATATGATTAAACCAACCTTAACAACAGTTTGGCTGAACCAAGAGATGAGACCATATTTGTTTAGATACCCAGCCATAGCTATAAGTGCAGCAAACCAGGTAAGAGTGTCCCAAGCCACAGATTCAGCTAGGCATTCCTTCCACGTGACAACCCCAGTCACAAGAAGGACAGATAATCCAAGAATTGCTGCAGTAACAGCATCGACGTTCAGGGTACCTCCAAAAATCCAAAGCCCCACCTGGTGTAGCACAGAAAGAGAAATATCAAGAAATATGATATTACAAGTAATCAAGCCAAATAAACAGAATAATTCATCAATGTGTTGCACAAGGAGAGCCAGAACTGTGGAGTGCACTCTCTGCCTGTTGAATAGAATGCAACAAATAAATCATACTTTTTCATCTACACATTCATTCTCAATGGGGGTAAAAGCCCAGCAGTTCTCCATATATTCTGTATATCATGTTTTCTGTGTATAAATTATATCATAGGCAGAAGCGGAGGAAAAAGTCACGCGAAGTTGCATAAAAGAAAGCAATTGCAAATCCTTCAAAGTCATCAGAAATTAAGCATGCCTCATGATTTAGCCTGGAAATTAGATCTACACCATGTACATTGTGCACAAAAATCAAATTTTGGCACTTAACTCAAAAGTCACATAATAATTATCCGATATAGGTAACTTCAGAAGCAGATTTCATAGTTAAGAAAAAATTACTTCGTGAGTGTAAAATATAGACATGTTTATGGGAAATGTAAACTCGAGAGCAATAACAAAATGTGTATGCATACAAGAGCACGTGCTCATGGAAAAATCAAATGGCACACTACTAACCATAGGAATTTATTTGTAGCAAGCAGACATTTGAAGGAAACACAGGGTAGTAAAATTTGTAATAAGGATTAGGCAAAAGTTCTCAATAATTTTACCGTGAGAAGTAGAGTTCCAGCCATGATAAGCTCATTCTTTGACATGGGCCCCATCTTTTCCAATTTCTCCCTGGCAAGCTTAGGCGCATCGGGGCTACTCTTCACAGTGGGTGGATAGATCACATACAAAAGCAATGGGACCACAATCAACGACACCAATCCAGGAACAATTGCACCCTTTGCCCAATCCATCCACCCGAGGGTCTGATTTATTGTACTGGAAGTCAAGTTGGCGGCTAATGGATTCGCCGCCATGGCTGTCAAAAACATGGACGACGAAATCACTGAGGTTTGGAAGCATGTCAGCATTAGCCATGACCCCAATTTATGTTCAGTCCCATCACCTGCATTACTACCGCAAGCCACACACAGTGACTTTACCAATGGCAAAAAAATCCCTCCAGCCCTGGCCGAAACTGAGGGAATAGCCGGAGCCAACAGGGCTTCACTAAAAACCAAACTATAACCTAATCCTAAAGACGAACTCCCAAATAACGAAACAAATTGATACGCAATTCTGTTTCCTAATCCGGTCTTAATAAACCCACGTGCAAAAAAGAAGGCCAAAGCAATCAACCAAGGAATGGGATCGCCAAAAGCTGAAAAGGCAGCAGCAAAAGAGAGGGTTTTGGTCAGAACACATGCGCCAAGACCCATCAATGCCACAGCCCCCAATGGTAAAGGTTGAGTGATTATTCCAACTATGGTAGCCAAAAAAATAGACAACAGCTGCCACGCAATGCGCGATACTCCGTCCGGCGCCGGAATAAGCCATAGAATAACTCCTGTAGCTATAGACGCTATAAGTGGTTTCATAGCCGCCCCCTGCCATGGCTGCTGTTGAGGAGTTGACGTGGCAGCTGTAGAGGCGGAATTGACTATAATTGTGTCCCTTTTCGGGGAATGAATTAAGAATTTCGATTTTTGGGAAATTAATGGATTGAAATCTTTATTTTTTTGAGGATTAAGTGGGTTGTTAGAATTGTTAACGCTGTTTTTTATAAAAGATCTTGAATTCAAACGGTGGGATTTTGGGGTGGGGAAGCGGAGTTCGGGAGTTGAGAGTGGACGAAATCGGAGGTTGAGTGGGGAGGTGAGTACTAAAGACGCCATCTTTTGATGGCGTTCTGCGGTGGCGATGGGATCTAACTTTTACTTTGCCTGTGCGTGGTGTTGGAGAAGGACCGGGGAAATGGAATTGATCTTGTGCTGTTTTGAACATGAAAAATGAAAGTTGCAACATTGATACCTAAACAAATAATTAACATGGTGGAAAATGAATTAGTGTGTGTGTGTTTGAGTCACGTTATTTTAAAAATGTAGTTTAAAATAGTAGATTGACGGAGAACGTGTGATTGAAAAAAAAAAGAAACGTTATTGATGTGATGAAAAATATTATTTTATTGAAAATTGTGTGGTTAAAAATGAGTAGAAGAATGAGAATGCAAATTTTAACGTGGCTCAAACAGGGGCTTAATCCTGCCCCATTACCCATTGTGATTTCTAAGCATGTCAAATAGTCGAGTCGAGCCGAGCCCGAGCCCAAAAAAAAAAAGCTCGAGCCGAACCCTAACTTTTTTAGGTCGAGCTTTTTTTGGTCCGAGTCGAGCCGAGCCGAGGCAAAAAAAAAAATGAGGCTCAGCTCGAGCCTTAGCGGGTCGAGCCCCGGTCGAGCCGGCTCGGGTTTTATAAAAATAATAATAATAATAATAATAATAATAATAATAATAATAATAATTTAAAAACTGCTGCCTACTGGGCAGCTATAAATTTTTATTTTTTATTTTTTTTAAATAATATACGAGCCGAAAATTATGGCAAGGGCCGGCTCGGGCTCGGGCCAATGCCCCAAAATGGGGCTCAGTGCAATCAAGCCCGAGTCGGGCCCGGCTCGAATTTTTTCGAGTCGAGTCAGTCCGAGTCGACGAGTTTTTTTGTCATGATTTCTAGCCATGAGACAGAAAAGGTAATGTCAAATTGGTAATTAAATTTGGCATGAAGCGATCCATTTTGGCATAAACGTGCTAATTCCGAAGCCTATATTGCCATTGGCCAGTTTTGGAGATGGATCAACAACCCATTCTCAAGTGATTTAAACGATTTGTAAGTTTTCTTCTATAAACTTACTAGTTTCCAATTGAACGACCAGTAAAAATAGTAAGTTCACAAGTATAGAAGAGATCCAAAATATATGGTAAATTATCACTCTCTCTTCCTAAAAATATGTTTCACTTTAAACACCAATCCAAATTTGAAAATAAACACGATTTCATTATAGTTATACATCAAGCAGTCTCTTATCGGCAATTTACATGTTGCTAGCACGAAAGATTGAAGATTAATTTGCTTATTTCTAAAATTTATACGCAATAAGTAGCTGAGGGACCAATAATGAAATTTCTCAAATTTGAAAATAAGAGTGTGCATATTGGGCGTAGGATTATGATCGACGGAGGAGATGGGGACTGGAATATACGGCTGGCTTCCGGAATAGGACATGTGGGGGTTCGTTTGCTCAATCATGTTTGAGATACATGATGGTGTATATTTCGTCACGTATTAAGCTACTATCTGAAAGTTTAAAACAAAAATTGGATTTTAGTACATCATAGTGTACATCATCTTGTTGACACAATGTGATTAGTGAAAAATCTATTTTCTTAAATTGACAAATGATAATTTGACACATGATGAAATGTACGCTGTGACCAAGCATGATTGATTGTTTGTTTGGCTTAGAGAAATCCGTCTAACTGTCTGCAAGAATTGGAGTTCCTGTGGTGGTGCCTGGTGGTCAGTACACCAGATTGGTCCACGTGTCAAACCTAGAGTTGCTTATTACTACTGCCCACAAATTATCATTGGCAATAATTTTGTATTTTGCAACCACGTCGTTTGATTTTAATCTTGATTCATCCGCGTCTCTAACGTATCTCGAACGCTCAACTCCCTAAACCTATATTATTATCAACGAAAAACCGTATATTTAGATACTATTTAAAGCCTTGTTTGATTCTCCTTATTTTCAAAATATATTTTTTCTTCTTTTTTTTCAATCATACGTTCTTTAATATAATATTACACATAAATTCAATTTTTTTATTTTTTATTTTTCAACTACATATTTTTCATCAATTTACTATTTCAAAATACATTCTTATGAAAAAAGTGGGGCTCAAATGGGCTCTAAGCCAACGTACTTTTATTTTCTATTATGAGTTAATTTAGAAAAAAAAAATTTAATGTTTTGTTTGAGCCCCATTTTTGTTTTAAAAAAATGTATTTTTGAATGGTGTATTGAGCTAAAAAATAAATTTAAATTTGCATGTAATATTATATTATTGAAAAATGTATGATTGAAATGGAGTCAAAATACTATTAAAGAATGTAATTTTTTTCAACTGTAAGGGGGCATTGGGGAAACTTTGAAATATTTGTATTCAATACGGACCGCAGGACCATGCTTGCAAAAACAATAATTGACAACGTGAAGACAAAAACTGAATCTTAAGGCGAGGAGAGGAGAGGAACATTTTGTTTTAAACCCCTGAAACTGCCTTTTTCTTAGGTCCAAAGGTCGAATTCAAGAGACCCTACGCCTCCACCAAAAGCAATTGAAATATACCAGTGGCTGCCAATTGCCAAAACAAGGACCAAATATCCAACCTACTTATAAGTTTTTTTTAAGTTACTAAAGATATATTTGACATGATTTTTGAAAAGTTCTTTATCTGACTAATGAGTTATTAGAAAAAGTCGAACTCTTTTACAATAAGCAATAGCCGATCAAAAGACCCTTAAATACGATTTTCAAAATTACTTTTTTATACTAACACAATTTACTACTTTGGATAAAAGTAACCTTAATTTTAAGGACAAACTCTTTTAAATTTTTCTTTATATAAAGTTGAGATATTAATGAAGCGAAGAAGAATCCAATTCACGGAAATATATTGACGAGCAAAGATTTCACATCAATGGGAAAATGACATAAAGGAAAAGGTTGTTCACTTTTATGCAAATTGCAAAAGGCCAATCATGTAAATGTTAAGGGATCATAAGATCATTTAGAACCTTAGAATTCCCAGCCAATCTGATATGGAGTACAAGTGGAAATTTTTACAAACTGCAATTGTAAAAACCTGATCAAGACTGAAATAGTATAAGATATTCAGCCACGGTTTGTCTCTCATTTTTTCAAAACTTTTTTATTTACATGCTCATTTTCAACTACACATTCAATCAATAAAATATTTTACGCGTAAACCCAAAATTTTTCCATACTTTTTAACCATATATTCTCCAAAAATTCACTATTTGAAACAATGTTATTCCAAAAATGACCACCAAATAGGGGCTCAATAACCATGTGCATTAACAACCCAAAGTTGTGCCCTTGAGTACTGCAATGACTATAGTGCAGTAATAAGTGATTCTAAGTTGCCTTGTTGAAAAAACAATATCCATTGAAAAGATCAGTCACACAAAATAGCATATTTTGTACGAAGAAAAGTTGAAATTTTGTTCATTACACTGTTCAATCATTGTCCTATACGGTGTACCACACATGCACAGAGGGTACATCTAGATCATGCATCTATGCTGATAGGGATGCTCGACTAAAGTTACAACATGAACCAATCAAAACACATCTGAAATTAATTGAACAAGGGGAGATGTGATCTTCCATTTTTACTGGCTCGTGCAGACCTGTGAAATCAACCTAGGCATTTCTGGGAAACCATGGCAATCCAGGTTGAAGGCATTGCTTGGAACCTGGAATAGGAACAATAGGGCCAAGAAAAATGCGCCACCAGTCGAGTATAATAGTGACGAGCATTGCAGCACCTAAAGCATCTATGGCCACTCGGGGCAAGTTCCATTGCTTGTCTGGTTTCTCATCAATCCTATGCATTGAGAACAACACCCATCAGTAAAACAGCAATAGAATTAAGGCATGTCTGATACACAGACAAGACTAGATAGTGTGATGGATATAACGATGATCATATATATATATATATATATAT
>CAIGRB010054031.1:89361-100344 GCA_903798255.1 Fraxinus quadrangulata | reverse complement strand
AGTCTAGTATTGTTCAATTCAGCATGTCAAACATGTCATTAAAACATGATGTAGCCACCACAGTACAAGATATTCATATACTTATCATTAGTTGGGGTTAATTGGTTGAATACACGATTCTTTTTCATTAAAGAATTTCCTCGTAAACACGAGAAAAGGAACTCTAGCAGCACACTACTATATGTATATATGTAAGCTCATCTATTTATTTCGAATGCATAATACTTCTAAAAATACAAAGATTTTAACCTTTACTCATCTATTTATTTCGATGAAAGTGAATATTTTTGCATCCATCACTTTGTGCTAGGAAGCGGTCTTAACTTGGTTCATATGTAATGCAATTGTGTAATCCTACTTAATTCATCCTCTCGAAAATCTTCAAGTAATTTCGTCGATATTCCATTTTTCTCAGTCGCGATTTACATTAACTTCTTCGTCTCCCATTGAAAACCACTCATAAGACCCAAAAGAATGTAGTATTTTGACATCATCTTGTCCATCAGTTCCTAAATAATCCCGGCCAAACCCAACACTTCTACTTTCTCCTAGTACTGCTAATTTATTTATTTGAATCTCATTTTTTTGTGAATATTTGCTCTGGTTCAACAACAAAACAACAAAGAGGCACTGTTATGGTGTTAACTCTATCACCCGAAGTCACAGAAATAGCAAACGTCCATGCATAATGCCTGAAACAGTATAATACGACATCGTGACAGATAATATGAACAGATTTTTTCTTTTTTGACAGTGGGGGTGGTTTGTGAATATAGTTACCTACCTTAAAAACATAGGGAAGCTGACCATAAAATAAATTGCGTAAAACAAGGAGCCAACTTTATACATGGAATCCCGGTCCACAAACTCGTAATAGGGAAACTGCAGAAGACCAAAACAAAAGATATTAACAGCCTTACTTTATGCAAGTCCAATGGAGAAATTGTCAAAGAGTCAACTAAGATGAACATAATAAAAATAATGGCGCTCGGATGTGAAGAATTCTTCTTTTTTCACAATATCTTTACTACTTACGTTGGAAATAGCTAAGGTCTCAAGATATGCTATAAAGTATGAAAAGGCTAGAATCCAGGAGGCCTTAAAAAGCCACTGTGTCTTCTCTGGCAAGTGATCAATAGAATGTTGAAGCCTACGAAGTGTCATATTTGATGAAACGTGGTAAAACAAGAAGCACACGTGCGTGAGAAGGAAAGTTGTATGTGGTACCTGAAAAAGTTAACTTCATAGTCACATTCAAAGGAAAACGAAACAGAGAAATATCACAAATGAGTGGAAATGAATATAAAATAGTGTTTTGGCTTACATTATTCATCTTCCATGAGGGAAAGGTGTAAGAAGCACCCAAGACGGTGAAAAAATAGTGGGTCCAAAAGTAATTTCCAACATAACTGAAAACAATGATCCAGAGATTAGCCTGCCAGAACAACAATTTTGTAGTCAGTCAATGCAAAACACCAAGAACTGCCATTCAATAAATTCATCGGTCCAAAAAGTTGAACCATGATGTAGTGAGTAAATAGCATTTGAAGCTATATGATGCGGATAACGACTAACTTCGGTGCAAAAAATAAAATGATTCCTATTGTAATTAGGACTTCCAATCTTTATCTTTTATTACATGGTGTCAAGTCTATATAGAGTAGAGTTTGTTCATAACTTCAGAAACGGAAAAGTTAGTTTTCTTTTTCCATAAGAACCTGAAAGCACGTCTCAATTTTGATGCAGATACAAAGACAGATTCTGGAATTGTGCTTGTAGAATGGTTTTTCACTCTAATTTAAAAGTTAGCTCAATACCATTTTTTTTACATGTTTGGCAGTGTTATCAGTGTAGCTTTTTGGCAGCACAAGAAGCTTACAGATGAGTGATGGAGATTTACCATGCAAGAGTACTTACCTTTACCCAATAACGATCCTTCCAACAGATGCTGCTATCAGCCTGAAAATTAAAAGAAGAAATAATGATATGGACGGGAAAATGACCATTTATCATCCAATGCATCATTATAAAGAAAATCCTGTTATTTTCAGATTAAAATGAGGCATAACAGCTTGGATTCAATTCTTGAAATGAAATACAAATAAATTGGGAAAGAAACATCGATCTATCCACCTTTCCAACCAGAAGCATTGGTACAATAAAAGCAGGGAGTGCCGAAACAAGTCCCAGAAACAGATACTCCCATTCTGTGAAACTCTGACAAAAAGAACTCCCAAGTCAAATTAGCATCTTGCACACATGCAGAAATGTAGAACAAGAAGATGACTTCAACATCCATGTCTATATACAAATACAAAGACAGTTAAGAAAAATTGTAAAGGACTAATGATAAAGAAGCAACTGTTTCAAAATTAAAGTCAGCTTTTATTGCTCTATATTATGTTACAGGTTAGAATATAAGGCGAAAGAGTAACTTGTGCATCTAGTATTTGGTAATCAAAATTTGCAACTCCTAACAAGAATTACACAGTGCCAGATTTACTCTTTACTCCAACAAGGCCAGGATATAAAATGGTTGAAAGAGAATTTAACGGTGACAATGCTATTCCATACACTATCAGCTTAAAAAAAATTATATACTACCATAACCTCTAAATCATCAATTGAATCCAGTTTTCAGTTTGTTGATTGAGAAATCATCCATCATCAGGAGTATGAAATTCATCTAAACTCAGAACATGGTCTGGCTACAAGATCTCTTCTGACTGGCGCTGTCCTGTATGATGAGGGTTTTCAGGGCATCCCCAGCGATCTGACATTGCAGATGGCATGTGAAAAGGAGATTAGGAGAATAACGGCTGAGAAAGAACAAGGTCAGTTAGATGGTCATATCTCAGCACCTTACAGAATCTATCATAGATAGTAACCTACTAAATGGAACTAAACTTTCTTAGGATTCTAGGTTAGTCACTTATGTTTCCGCACATACATGCTTCTCAACAGAGATAATTTTTCTCAAAAGAAATCTCAGAGAATACCATCTCGTTGGTGCTTAAGATTTGGCAGCACTCAATCATCCTATAAAAAACCAACTCATCACAAGTTCCTTCCAAGTTCCTGGTTTTACTTATTTCCTTGGAAAAACTAGCAAATAGTCAAACATGATGGCTAGGGAACCAGAAGGAAAAAAAAATGTTTTCGTCAAGAAGTGTGATTACGCAGAAAGCCCAATCCTAACTTGAGGAGTAATCAAGTTTAAGGAGGTTTACTTGGTAATTATTGAGATAGATACCATAGGTAGATAGGATCACCAACTTGTTTTATTTAGCCTTTACCATCATTCTTCTTTTTGTGTGCTAACATAAACATCATACAGCCTTCAATGGGGAGAACCCGGAGAATTGTTTTACAGGAGGCAGCGTGTAGGAAGAGATCTTCTATGAGCCACACCAAATTCTCAGGTTAGAGAAATTTTCATCACAAACCAAGTAGGGAAACAAATACATCTCTAGAATAGCTCAGCTCCTTATTACAGAGCCAAAGCAACGGAAAAGAAAATTTATAACTAATATTTACTCTTCATAATTTTTTTTATTTCTGAAAGATCATAGAAAACATTAATTCAACGGTAAGCAGAATAGAATTTCAAATTTCTGTAACGCCAAACAGGGTAGGTTAGTAAGGTAATCATTCTAACTCGCCATAGCCAATTATTTGGTTGGCAAAACCTAAATATAAATATTTGCATCAGTGTGCACGTGCATATATTTATATCATCGTGCCCTTTACTTTTCATGATCCATCCCCAATTTTTATATGCTTCACAAAAACAGAAAGCTTCTCTTTCTTTCCTTTCTTCGTTTTGGAACAAGAATTCAAACTTCGTTGTAATTTTAGCATAACAACAATTCTTTCTGAAAAGGCCTTAATCAAATTAGCCCTTTTTTTCACCATGACATCATAATCAAGCCTCCAATTGCTTAATGGGATTACTAATCAAATCAGCTTCGCCTTCTCTTACTACAAGAGATAATTGACTGTGCATGTATGTATAATTCATTTAGAGTCATGTGAGTGTAATGTGTAGTCGAGTATAAAAAAGACCTCGTAAAGCTTGTAAGGAACGATAATGCCAAGGCAGAGAGCGAGCCAAAAGGGAGTGTAGATAAGGAAAAACAATTCACCCCATCTCTTGCTAGGATCTTGAGCCAACCAGAGATTTGAACTTGAGCGACCCACTTCACTGCCTGGAACTTTTACGCAAAAAATAAATAAATTAATTTTAAAAAATTGAAAATCCTGAGCAACCCACTTCACTACCTGCAAATCTCGCGCTAAAGAACGAAATCAAAGAAATAAAAATGAAAATCTTGAAAAACCAGATTAAAATTGCTACTGGTGTAGTGGAAAATCACCTCCTATTTCTTTCTGTGATTGGGATGCATGCTTGACAGATTTCCTTTCTTCAATTGACTTAGCAAGATTCTCATTGCACTCACGAGACATAGTTGGAGGAGGCATCGAGAAGACGAGTTGCAACTTGAAAGAGTGACAGTGGCTCGTGAGTTTTGGGATCTGGGATTTCTGTGTCCCTTTTATTAGGACTAGGCTAGTTGTACCGGGCTCCCCCTATTCTGAGGGGGCCGGTAGGGGGTTGACCCCCCCCCCCCCCCCCCCTACAAATAGGTTAATTGCTTTTATTATCTCGACTTTGTATACTTTCTTTTCAACCATCAGTACCAAGCTTTGGGCTTTAATCATAATTTTTTAAAAGTGATTTTTAGTAAATAATTTTACTCAAAAATTTCTCGTTCATATTTTACCACACATTATCCTAAAATCACTATTTTAAAATGTATTTTTTTGAACTTCGACTTTAGTGGGATGTGTTTGTTTATAAACGCACTAAAAAACAATAAGACCATGTTTGATATGTAAAATTTTTCATGTAAATTAGAAAATGTTTTGTATTTTCCACCTTTTTGGCTATTTGATAGTCAAATTTTTCTAGGCAATTGATTTTTCAACTTGGCCTCATTTTCCAGATTTTCCTTGAATTTGCTTTCCCACCTATTTGGTGTTTTTGGTTTTCCAATTTTTTTTTTTTTCAATGGAAATAAATTTTATCCCCAATTATAAAAATAATTTTCCCGGACAATTTTCATGTAAAACAAAGTCAAACGAATATCCAAAGATCCAAAATTTCAATATTTTCTACATGAAAAATTATATTAATCAAACACAATTTATTGACAATTTAAAAAAAAAAATTCTAGACAATTTAATTCCTTGGAATTCATTTTCTTTCTACCCAAATTTCACTCTTGAAATCAAACGGACCATAGGAGAGAAGGAAATGACTAGTATTTTTATCTCCGACTTACAAGTAACCAAAAAACAAAAAAAAGTGTCAATGTGCTTGCAATTTGATCCCATTGAACTCAAAATACTATTTTTAGTAGTGGAGAATTGACTTTGCATCACTCTTTTAAACAAAGCACAACTAAAAAAAAAAGAGACAATATCATATATACAGTTCTGATTTCTAAAAACTTTCCATCGTTGACGTGGTAAGAGAACCTTAGTTGTAGTTCTATAAAACAGTTATAAATTCAAAGATTTATAACTAAAGTTCTCTTATCACGGTGAAAATTTTTTATTCTGTCCACTGTTTTACAATATCATACACCACTTTACGCTTCAAAAATATCACTTGCCTCCCATATTTCCAATTTTGAGTATCATAGACATCACCGACTCCTTTAAGACTAATTAATGATTATATATAAATTGCCCTTGAGAGCAATATATAAAACTCTATACAATCTAGTACGTATTCTCAAGGATAATTTAGGTATTAACAGTTTATATTTAGTCACTAATAGTCTTAAAAGGTGGTAGTGGTGAATATGATACTCAAAATTGAAAATGGGAGAAATTAGTAATATTTTTGAAAGAAATGTATGTGATATAATCAGAAAATGTGAGAAAGTGTCTCCAAGAACGAGGGGTTAAAAAAGTGGTTCGTCTCGAATTTATAAACAATTTTTTAAAAAATCCTTAAGGTTTAATTGAACTGGTTTTTGTGATTTTGGTTTATTGTAGAGTACGTGAACCAAGTTACAAGTAAAATCAGCACTGAGCAAGGTACATTGTGATATAAGTCCTTGTTTGGGCTCCATTAAAATGTAATTTTGGAAAATGTATTTTGAAATAGCTTTTTTTCCTTTTTTATTTTTTAATATATAGTTGAAAAATAAGGAAAAAATTTCAATTTTCGTTTAATATTATTTTATGGGAAAATGAGTTTTAGAAAAATGAATTTTTGAAAAAATAGGGGCCAAACATAGGCTAAACTATATATCTTGCAATATTTTAGAGAGAATGATATATCTCTATGTGACAGGTTAAACGGCTAACGGCTAAGCAAAATGTCATATAAGTAACAGCATTCTGTCAACATCGCCTCCTCTATAAGGTTATCTTGCTCTTTCGTCCTAGGTGATAAAGCCATCGTCTCATTGTTTCATATATCCTTTCATTTGAAGCGATAGGAACACAGCCCAATGCTTCGTCATATTCCTCTGTCAAGTCAATGCAACCTACAGAAACTATGTTGCATCTTCAATCCGAAGCATGAAGGAGTGACCCAACCATGGCCTTACCAATGGGCCTATTTAGCCTGATATGAATGAGGTCCAACTCGTTATGTTTTATGCAAGTTGTACCCTGAAAGTGTGAATTGATTGATGTAATATCTTTGCAAAGACGAATTACAATCACATCTCTACTAATTTGCCTGGGGTATGGTTTGGAAGGTCCATGACCTATGGTGGCTAGTATGTGACATTATTGAGCTGACATGTGAATTGTTGGGATGACACCACGTGTTAGCATTCAAAAGACCTTGTCTATAACTCCTTTGCCTATAAATACATTGCATGTGTCTTTTGAAGGGTAATCTTGAATAATGTATTCTAGAGTTTACTACTACATTCTCGTCATTTGTGTTTCTCCTAATCCCAAACATTGTTCATATTTTGACTTATATCGTTGCCCCTCGCCCCACCCCCTCCTCTTGGAGCCTCAGTCTGCCCCTAATGTCTTTGTCTAAGTATGCATGTAACATATACGTGAACGATGGAGGAGTTATAATTCACTCTCTAATTCTATGTTTTTTTTTTCAAAATTTTGTATATTTCTCATAAAATTATCAACTATACAATTTTCTAGATGTATGTTGACTGGTGGAATAATGCTCGAGGCATTGACCATAGCCTGTTGGGATGACCAATATATGACTGGAAAAATTGTTAGTGAAATAATATAATAAATTAATAATAACAATAGATGGCGAACCTCTAATTGCTAATTATTTAGTGCTTTTTGATGCAAGTTTTCTAGGCGTGCTCTTTTTTTTTTTTTATAACAGTTCTCTAAATAGGCATACTAGTATCAGCAAAATAAGTTGGATAAAGATTTGGAGTAATTGAAAGGGCAAGAAGAGAACTCTGAAATTATGATGTTAGAATCGCATTCGTTTGGAAAAATGGATGATTGTGTGAACATTTATAAAAAACTTCAGAAGTCCAAGATAGACTTCCAACGATAAATTTTGTTGCTGAAGCCATACTGTGATCAAAGTACCCGATAATCCTACACAAGCACAGAACAGTTGCCAACCTGGTCTCTCTCAAAGAACGTGCTTGAGTTATTGATGGTGCTGATGCCAAGTTAGATTCTGCAGTGCTGAAGATCTTGTTGGTGGTGAGACCATGTTAGATTCTGCTATCCAAGCGTGATCTAATGTCATGACTGAAGACAATAAGCTTGATGTCCTAATACAGAAGGTTACCTCTTTCAAGCTCGGGCGTGGAAGGAAGAGGCTGCTGCTATACACACAGTGCTAGTGTAAAGCTATGGAAATATTGAAGCTTTAGTTGCACTTTTGGGACAGCTGCTTATAAGACACCGCTACCCAGGTCCCAGATTGATTGCTATGATGTCAGTTTGGCGAAAACAGGTGCTAAACAAGTCAAGAGTGTTCCTACTGTAAGAGTTGCTGAAGCGAATGAGGTGGAGAGTAAAGAGAACGGGAAGAAGAAAAGGAAGAGTAGGTTTAAGTATCCAACAGGGTTCGACCCTGAGAATTACATAAAAACAAATTAAAGGACTTACGGAATCATGTGTAATACCAAACATCATCAATACATATGATATAACACTATGTTTTCGTGTTTCTAATAACATCTCATAAAAGTTAAAACAAGAGATGTTCAAGATTCTTCTTTTATTAATAATAGTGAGTGTCCGAACCAGCTTGCTCACGGCTCAACTAATCCCACAAGGCCTGAAGTTTACGATCGAGTACTCATCTCAATAGCCTGAGGGGACTCTAACCGGTGACCATTGGGGAGCAAACCCTAGGCATCACCAATTAAGCAACCCCTCAAAGTTAAGAGATGTTCAAGATTTTGAAGAAGACATGACAGACTACATGGGAAAAAATGTATCACGAAAGCTACAACATAATATCCGTCATCATAAACTTCAAACCTCTTCAATGAAAAGGTTGCAAAACAAAATACCCTTCAAAGGGAAACAATGTTTGGGATCAAAACTCCCTAATTTAAATTATTCAAATGAGTAAAACTTTGCGTTGGACAAATTCTCAAACTAAACAACAAAAAGATTGTCATCACCATCTATTGCTAACGAAACAAATTTGTGTCATTTAAGCCCCACCAGAGCCATATTTCTTTCCGAAAACGATCACCTGAAGTTTGTCATAACCAGCAAGCACACCAGCACCAGCAACAGCACGAAGGATGTTGGCACCAGCACCCTTGAACAATGATTTGGGGCCCTCGTTCTTCAGGATTTGAGCAAATGCATCCAAAGAGCTATTGTACTTCACGGCTTCACCAGACGTCATCATCATCCTTCTACGAACTGTGTCAATAGGGTAGGAGGCAAGTCCAGCACCGTTTGTAATGAGCCAACCGAGAGCAAAGCTAGCAAAGAAACTATCCTGTAATACGGTGACAAATACAGTATCAAGAATAAGCATAACTCCATGAACCAAACAAATTGATGTTTTTTTTCTAATGCTAATACAAACACAAAGAAATTCAATGATTAATCAATCCAGAAATAGAAATTTCACAACATAAAGATCTATAGAATATAAAAACAATAACTAAAAAAAGGAAAACAAAATCCTTGTGGAGATATACTAACCTGCAATGATCCAGTCAGGAGCACTGGCTTCAATGAGTCGTACATGCCGAAGTACAAACCACGGTAAACAATAATACCAACACATGAGATGTTGAATCCACGGTAAAGACCAGCAATACCATCAGATTTCAGAGTTTTCCTGTAGACATCAATTAAACCATTGAACTGCCTCTCACCACCCTTCTTGGCAGCCTTGGCATCATTTGCAAGACGGGTACGAGCATAGTCCAGGGAATAAACAAAGAGTAGGGAGGAAGCCCCAGCAGCACCACCTGATGCAAGGTTGCCAGCAAACCATTTCCAGTAGCCATCACGGTCCTTCTTGAAGTTGAAGAGTCTCTTAAAGTAGTCCTTAAATGCAAAGTTCAAGGCCTATGGAACATGCAATATAAATTAGAGGGCGAGCATAAATAGCAAGTGACAAATGGAATCTCTATGCACCCTGAAAACATGGTGAATAAATTTTGTAAAAAACATAAAAGTAAACCTGAGTGGGGAAGTAACGGATGACATTAGCAGTGTTTCCTCTCCACAAAGATCCAAAACCTTCATCTTTAATTGTTCTCTTGAAACACTCTCCAATTCCTTTGTAAGGTTCAGAGAGCCTGCCAGTCTTTAACATTTCATCTTGGTTTTGGATCAAAAGTTTCACTCGCTCGATAGGGGCAGCAGCAGTTTTTGACACAGCAGCTGAAACTCCACCCATTAGAAAGTCAATAGCAAAACCGCTAAGTCCTTTCTCTGCAGGAGCTTGGACAAACACTGGAGAAGCATTTGCAGAAACCAGTGACAAATCCTGGGTAGCTCTGCAAGTCATAGGATACTGCAGTCCTGCATTTGTGTAATTGCCATATGCAAAACGTGTTTGATACAAAGCTGGGCTTTGGAAGCCACCAATGCGAGGTTGTTCTTGGGAGAGACTGGAACTTAGATGTAGCTGGTTGGCTACCTGCTTAACAATAGTTGAATGCTGGTATTGATCTGCCATTACAACTAACTAATAAAACTCCTGCAGATTCACAAAACATGGAGGTCAGTTCATCATTCATACTATAAAAGAATAAATCAAGATCAGACACCAAACTCAGAATCTAATGCTAACCATATTCTTCACTTGTTTCAAAATCAAGGATCATCTATCAGATCTCAAGAAGTACTTCAACTCATATAATAGAAGAAAATCACATAAGAAAGCCATTCAAGTATCACTTATTTTAATATCAATTGATAACTAAATCATGAAAATGATACAAGCTTCAGTAATTTTTGCATGATGACGATAAAATTGACCCATTCAAGGAGTCAGATACAATGAAAATTCATGAATTCAAAGCCAGAAAAGCATTGTGAAGAAACAAACAATTATACCTGCTTATCAAGGGCATCAACAAAAAAAAAAAAAAAAAATCTCGAGCCCAAAAGACCAAGTTCAGCCATTAAAACAAAGATGAACAAACCCAGTTTTGGTTATAATTAAAATACATTAGATCTTCACATAGCTTACGTTTCTTAAAGATAAATGAAAAATGAAAAAAAAAAACAAAAACAAAGAATAAAATTAAATTTATATATCCCGAAACTGAAATAATATTGAGAATACGAGACCAAGAGGTAGATCGTTCAATGGTACAGCTAGCTCAAAGAAGGGAAGTAGCCTTTATAAAGCGCAAAAATATGAATCAGCCAAAGAGTTCGGGAAAAAAACTAATATCGACAAAGTAAAAATTCCCCCCCAAAAAAAAAAGCAACACGTTGATATCTACCAGATCTGCAATATACTGA
>CAIGRB010054031.1:57990-80143 GCA_903798255.1 Fraxinus quadrangulata | reverse complement strand
CCAAACAAAGGCTTAAGTCTAAATTATGCCTCTGTTTGAGTCATATTATTTTTTTTATTCTCATTATTTTATTCATTTTCAAGTACATATTCTTAGCGATTGCAAAAAAACCCGTCCCGTCACGCGACGGCGCGAAGATGCCTCGCCCCGTGAAGAATAAAAAAATAAAATTAATTCACTAAAAAAAATAATTAATTAATTGAAAATTAAAAAATAAACGAGGCAAGAAACGCATCCCGCACGCGCCTCGCCCCACCCCGTCTAAGGCAGGGGGTGGGGCACCTCCACCCCGAACGTGTTCCATTGTTATCTCTACATATTTTTTAATAAGATAATATTTTTCATTATATCAATAACTCCATCCCGAACCTGTCCCATTGCTGTTTCTACATATTTTTCAATAAAATAATATTTTTCATCACATCAATAATATTTTTTTTAACCACACATTTTTTATTAATCTATTATTCTAAAATACATTTTTTCGAAATAATGTCGCTCACACATCCTCCCATATTATTTTTGGGTGCTACTCATGTGAAGTGGGCTCTGCCTCAATATATCGGCCCGTTTTCACGACCCAAAATGGATCCGAAGGTGTCATCACCATTGATTCAGCAGTATTGTAGCTAGACTGCTGCTGCTGTTCTTGCTGCTTCAATAAACCCTAGAAATTATGCCCCAAAACGATGACGTTCGCTTCACCTCCACCTCTCTCCAACTCCCTCTTCTCTTCCCCCATCCCCACCCTCGTCCATCTACCGTCCTATTCTCTTCCCTCCAATTTAGTCACAGACAATTCCCCAAGATACCCTTCAATCTCAACTTGAATTTCAACCCTATTAATTCCCTCTGCCAGTTCCTCCAAACCCAGTTTTTTAACTGTAATGTCGGAAAATCCTGCAATGAACTCGAGCATTTTCATTCTATGCCATCGAAATCCCCCCTCTTTTGCTGTGCTTCATTGTCTCTAACAGATTCTGACTCTGGGCCTTCGTCGAAAAGTAACGATGACTCGGGGGTGATGTCTCAGTCGAAGACTCAGAATGTGAGCAGTAGTCGGGCGGGGGCAGAAGAGAGGGTTTTAATAAGTGAAGTGCTGGTGAGGAACAAGGATGGGGAGGAACTCGAGAGGAAGGATTTGGAGAATGAGGTACTGAATGCATTAAAAGCTTCGCGGGCAAATTCAGCGCTCACTGTGCGCGAGGTCCAGGAAGATGTGCATAGGGTTATTGCTAGTGGGTACTTTAATTCTTGTATGCCTTTGGCTGTGGACACCCGGGATGGCATTTGCTTGGTTTTTCAGGTACTGGGGGTCTCTGATCATGCCGATTTTCAAATATGCGCGTGCCCAAACTTTTTGATGAATGCGGTGTATGTTAATTTCATGATGTCGTGCATAGAGCACAAAGGTTTAATCTTTTGAAGTATATATTATTATGTCACTGGGATGTGTATTTGTGTTGTGCCTTTTAGATGAACGTGATGTGAATTAAGTTCATCTTTGGTGTTTATGGAATGATGATGTTGCATTTAGATGAATGTGACGTGAATTACTTCATTTTTGGTGTTTATGGAATGATGATGTTGCATGCATGTTGCCTAGGAAAAATCTTATAGAGCATTCGGTAACATTATAGAGTATATATTGTATCAAGGATGTTATAGTGTACTTATATCAATATCTTTTGGTACAAGGTAGAACCAAATCAAGAGTTTCAAGGATTGGTATGTGAAGGAGCTAATGTTCTCCCATCAAAGTTTATTGAGGATGCCTTTCGGGATGGATACGGTACAATTTTTGTTAAGCTTACCAGAGATCATTATGCTTATAGATCATCCATTCCAATCTCTTATTGATTGTTTCAACTACTAAATATCTCAAATGAGTCAAGTCATTAGCTTTTCTATGTTTTCGAATTTTCTAATATTAGAACTTTCTTATTCTCATTTTGGTGTCAAGTTATGCAGGAAAAGTTGTTAACATCAGGCGCTTAGACGATGTTATAAGCTCCATTAATGGTTGGTATATGGAGCGGGGTCTTTTCGGCATGGTGAGTGATATACTATTATATTCTTTTAGCCCCATCCTCCTTTTCTTTTATTTATGTCTGACACACCATGTCTTGTGCAATCCTACAACATTTGTGGAGGAAAAATTTCATTCTGGTACAAATTGTCCTTATCAATATTATTAATTCAGGTTTCAGGCGTGGAGATTCTCTCAGGAGGTATTATTAAGTTACAGGTTTCAGAAGCAGGGGTCAATAATATAAACATACGTTTCCTTGATAGGACGTAAGTAACTATTTGGATGCTTTTACATCTATATGAGCACCAACACCCATGAGATGTCTTAACTCTTATGCTTTTTTGTTCTCGTCAGTGGTGAGCCTACCATCGGGAAAACAAGGCCAGAAACAATACTTCGGCAACTCACTACGAAGAAGGGACAGGTTTCTATGTAAATTAGGATATCTGCTTATAAATGATGCCTAATATTCGTCTTCAGCCTCGATTTGAAGTGCTCACGGAATATTTGTTCTTTGCTTGCAACTTGAGAGCCACAAGAGATTTACTCCACTCATACTTTTTCCTCTCTTCGCATTTTAGTTGCTGCTTTGAGACAGAAATACCAATTCTTTTTTGTTTATTGTTGCAAATTGTAACACACATGCCTCATATCATTCCCAATCTTGCTTGAGCACTTATTAAAATATTTGTTCCCTAGCTGGAGGGTGTAAAGAGATTTACACTTGTGTGCTTTTTCCATCCCTTTGCATTTCTAGTTTCTACTTTGAGCTAAAAACACCAAATCCTAGTTAGTGTTGCAATTCTCACAGATCATCCAATATAAATATGTTTTGAGTTGGGTGAGCTTCACCCGAGTGCTATTGTTTAGATGTAAATGTCGATATGTATTTTTGTCTTACGTAGGTCTACAGTATGATTCAAGGGAAAATAGACGTTGATACAGTATTAGCAATGGGTATAATGGACGATGTTAGTATTATTCCCCAGCCAGCTGGAGGTAACGTGAACTTTCTATACGTTAATAATTAGCGGAGACGCTTCTATGTATTTGAGCATGTGCAAGTTATGAACGGATATTATGTAAATGGACCTAAAACTGATGATATTTGATGCTATGTTTCAGAAAATGACAAGGTTGATTTGACAATGAATGTTGTCGAGCGTAAAAGTGGAGGAGGAATCTCTGGCGGTGGAGGAATTTCAAGTGGGTATGTGATTTTTTAACTGTATTTATGTTGACTGCTTTTTTGAACTTGAGGTATATATTTTTGTTTTGAATAATCTCCTAGTATCCATCAACTTGTTGACTTTTTTTTTTCTTTTTAATTTCTTTGCAGAATAACAAATGGGCCTCTAGCTGGACTAATTGGAAGGTAACACCCAGCATTCCATTTTGTAAACTATCTATATTTATTCAGTTTTGCAATGCCTTGTTAAATAATCTGAAGTTACAATCAATATCCAAGAGTATGATTGAAATTCAAGTGGAAGCTTTGAGCTCATATGGGTCATTGGTTGATAACTGGAATATCAAAAAACACGGGCACAAAAATGGGAAATATTTAATCAGTAGTAGGATGAGTGCACTAATAAATTATAATAACTAAAAGCACCGATTTGTGCTTTTAGGATTGGGTTTTCAATCTTTTTGACCTTAAGAATTAAATTCAAGCACTATCATGGTTATTCGTGAATTAACAGTTTCAATTTGCATGCATATGTTATCAGGTTACACATTATGTGCAATTAATGTATTATGCACTTGATGATTTGTTATAATATGGTACACAATACACAGACACAACATCATCCTAATTTGCAAATCATACAATGTATAGCATTTAACATCGTGAGAACTGAGAAGTGCCTCCCATCTTTTGTCCTTAAATAAAAAAGAGTTCGGAGTGTTTTATTCGAGTTCATTCACATGTGAGTGTTTGGATAAGGTCAAGAACTCTATCTGATATTTTAAATAGATATCAAACATTTCTGAGAGAAATGATGTCGCTGAATTGTTGGTGCTTCTTAGTGTGTATAAATTGCCTATACATTTGTGACAAAGCTTTGTCGTACAGATGCTTTTGCTCATGTTGTTGCATGTTTCCTTTTGCTCGTATTGTTGCATGTGTGTGTTTGGAAAAGGTCGAGAACTCTGTCTGATATTTTAAATGGAGATCAAACATTTCCAAGAGAAATGATGTCTCTGAAGTGTGATGCTTCTTAGCGTGTATAAAATGCCTAGACGTTTGTGACAATACAGATACTTTTGCTCGTGTTGTTGCATGTTTCCTTTATATAATTTACCTTCTTATTTCCTTGTCAATACACGAGTTATTGCTTTAGGTTCATAACCCTCCTCAAAATTAAGTCATTGAAAATATTTTATTGCAGCATTGCTATTTATCATAAAAATCTGTTTGGGAGGAACCAAAAGCTTAATCTTTCATTGGAGAGGGGACAGATTGATTCAATATTCAGGATAAATTACACTGACCCTTGGATTGAAGGAGATGATAAGAGGACATCTAGAGCAATCACAATTCAGGTAGCTAAGATTCTACATATAATTTATATCTTCTGTAACTTCACATTAGCTAATTCTGATTCTTTTTAATTTTAATTAGAATTCAAGAACCCCTGGAACACTTATTCATGGAAACCAGCCCAGCACTAATAGTCTGACTATAGGACGTGTTACGGCCGGGATTGAATACAGCAGGCCATTCAGCCCAAAGTGGAATGGAACAGCTGGACTTATTTTTCAGGTACATTTCACGGGTTCATGGCATTATATGCAATAGTTTTTGCCTTTTAATATTTTTCCCCAACCGACTGTAGTTAGATATTTTTTTGTTGCTGGTTCTCATTGATCAAAA
This sequence comes from Fraxinus quadrangulata, assembly GCA_903798255.1. Lineage (NCBI taxonomy): Eukaryota > Viridiplantae > Streptophyta > Magnoliopsida > Lamiales > Oleaceae > Fraxinus > Fraxinus quadrangulata. Next base: position 75,233 of record CAIGRB010054031.1, on the reverse strand, counting down.
ATTGGATATAATATATTGTTTGGCATCTGAAGTAAAAATCTCCTTCGCATTACGAGGAAGAACCCCTATTCAGTAATAGCTTAATATGGCTGTTGTATATTCTTTTGTTGAATAAGTTTCTAATCTGTTTTGTCTTCTTCTTTCGATAACACTGATATGATAATCACCTTTCACCACTTCATATTATTTTCTGAACTCTCGCTTTTCTCTACAAGTTTTGACTCAACACAATTATTTCAAAAAACAGAACACCTTAATTCTGAGTTGTGCTCACATCCCTGAGAACTCCCTTTTTTTTAAAACATGAATTGCCTCATTATCTCCAGTTACTTTGTTTGTGCAACTTGAAAAAGAAAAAGAAAAAAAGTGCACAAAGAATAGTTATTTTATACTTCTGAGCATTTGGTGAAGAATAAGTCGTGGGAAACAAACATATACTGGATAAGTTCAGTTTTTCTGGATAATATTCACCATACTTTTTTTTCCTTCAATTTTACTACCATTTCAACCTTTTATGCTACCATACTGAGGAGGAATATTTCCTTTTACCTTTACTTTTCTGGATAAAGACTTTCTTGCATGACTTTCTGGCCATTTAAACAACTTTAATTTGTTCCTTTTCGCATAGACGTCACAACCAATTCGGCTGCCTTCTGTTAATTGTTCAACATGTAAGTAGAAGTAATTCCTTTTCGTTGATTAATTCTTAATTCCAGCGTGCTAGGGCTCGTGATGATAAGGGAAATCCTATTATAAGGGATTTCTATGGCAGCCCGCTTACGGCTAGGTATGCATTATACTTGGTTACTCTGGTTCATAAACAGGGAATGCAATACCTTCTGATGCATTTATTTCGAATTTTACTGCAGTGGAAATACTCATGATGATATGCTACTTGCTAAACTTGAGACAGTATATACTAGTTCTGTTGACCCTAGGTCTTCAATGGTTAGTTGTTTACCATTTACTGTTTACCTTCATCTTCTGTTAATTTCATATTTAGAAAATTTGTTGACAATTTGTTTGTTGAAATTGTGAATTTGCAGTTGGTGTTCAACATGGATCAGGGTATCCCTGTGTTGCCAGAATGGCTAATTTTTAACAGAGTGAATGCTCGTGCCAGGCAGGGTTGGGTTGTTGGACCTGCATGTCTTCTCTTTAGGTATGTCCTCTTTGTCTTCATTTAATCATTCCATTGGAAGCACGAGGAAGTTGTGGGTGTCTTTTGGAAATCAGCACGGAGGTCTTCCACGTTGAACATTCTGTTAGAAAAACTAATGGAGAGTGTCCATATTGAAACAAAAAACAAACTTCAGCGACTACTTTGTAACCAAATAAAGTTCGGTGGCTAACATGAAACTTCACTATAAGTTGATTGACTTATAGTGTTTTTTACCCTGTAGTAATTTATTCTTGCCCCTAAAAAGATTCCTCTGAATTATGAATTGCTGGTCTTGGTTTGCTGACTACCCTAGCTTTTCCTCCACACAGCTTCTCAGGTGGTCATGTGGTGGGTAAATTTCCTCCCCATGAAGCATTTGCAATTGGTGGAACCAACAGTGTGAGAGGATATGAAGAAGGCGCCGTAGGATCAGGCCGGTCTTATGTGGTCGGAAGCGGAGAAATTTCATTGCCGCTGGTAAGTGGAGGAATGTAAATTTATTTGTGGAGGGTCTCTTGTGTTCTAGGTATGGGGGTTGTTTTACTATTTATTTTAATAATAGCTGGATTTTTGTTCCGAGTCTTATTATTTTGTCTCCATTTTCCTTTTTACTTCTCAGTATTAGTATTTATTTTTTTGGTGGAGAACATTTCCAACTCTTAATGGAAGTTGGATTTACTCTTGGATAAAGCATGTTTTAGGAATTAAGCCCCTGCTTGAGCTTCATTAATTCCAAAATGTATTTTTCTCTCTTCTTTTCAACTACACATTCTTCAATAAAATAATATAACACGTAAACTTAGAATTTTTCCTTCTTTTTTAACCACACGTTTTTAAAAAATTCATTATTTCGAAATACATTTTTTCCCAAAAACTAATTATAATGGAGCTCAAACAGGGGCTAAGAGTGTGATGACAAAATTTTCTATTCTCTCTCTCTCTCTCTCTCTCTTTGGCTTTCAAAAAGCTTCAATTGACGAGCTTTAAAAACACCATAGGTCTAAAAGATCGTGGCTTCACAAATAAGTTCAGATTAGAATAGTTTAGATGAGCCGTACAGGATTCCTCTTGGTCTTTTTGGCTCCAACCACAAAATTTCCATCTTCCCTTTGGCTGCTCGCCCTTCAGAATAACTGGAGTAAAAACTTCTTTGACCACCATCTATTTCTTATTTATAATCATATTTTGCAGAGGGGGCCAGTAGAGGGGGCTATATTTGCAGACTACGGAACTGATCTTGGTTCAGGCTCGTCTGTTCCAGGTATTTCCCTTTCCAGTTCTGTTGGCGACGGAATAACATGCTTAGCTGAGCTTAAAAATGAGAAAGTTATTTTTAATTAACTTTTTGTTTCCAAACATGTTTTGATTAGTTATTTTTTTCTTTTAAGTAAAAAGGTTACTCATTTAGAAAAAAATCTGTTATCTTACTTCACAATAAATAACTTATTTGCAAATTGAAGGATAAAAAAATTATTAATTTTAGGCTTAATTAAAACTTTTCAACTCTTAGATGTTAACATGTGGATCAGTTACTTTCTTATGGTCTGGAATGTCTTGCTTTTGTATTCTGTTGTGCACTTACGGAATGCTTGGCATGCTGGATTGGATTGCGCTTAATAGAATTGAAGAAGAAAATATAAAATTTGATTTACCATATTGAACAGTATTGTGACTCGAACTTGCACTTGCAGCACTAACATTTTCTACCCTCCTTTGGTGGTTTTACAATTTGTACGTATCAGGTGATCCTGCTGGGGCAAGAAATAAGCCTGGAAGCGGATACGGATATGGAGTTGGTATTCGCGTGGACTCACCGCTTGGGCCTCTAAGACTCGAATATGCCTTCAATGATCGGCGAAATGGGCGATTTCACTTTGGAATTGGCCTAAGGAACTAAAATGAGTCCAAAGTTATCTTCTTTTTCAGTGACACTTTTTTCTGCAATTCTTTTCATCTACATCCCCAACCCACCCCTTATAGGTAGATCTTCCATTATTCGTTTACATAGTCAGTTTTCAGTCTCTCTCAATTGGGCGCCCTGAAATATTATACTACAGACGTAATTTGGAATGAATTTTCGAGTGCGGTATTGCTTTCACTTGTGGGAAAATTATACCATTTACATTTGGGTCCTCGAAACTTTAATTTCCGTGCACTTGGTGAGATATTTTTCCACAGAAATTATACATCCTGCAAACATTCTTCTATCCGTAGTTATCTGGTTAGACTATAACTATAGTTATCAAACCCGAACTAGACATTGAGTTTGCAAAGTCATCAGATATTTGAGTTCTTTACATCATTTTCGTTGTCTTATATCGAGATTATTGTGTGCATCTATCCTTTGCATTTAGTGGCCATTTCCCAATTTCTGGTTCATAATTCATATCGTGTACGAGAAACTAGTGTCCAATGACTTGCATAATTCAATGATTGCTTTCGCAATCATACTGTTTTTTAATAATTTTATATAGACATTTGACAAAGCATATTTGTAATAATTGTGCTCTCGATATTTGTGCCTTGTAGACACTTATATAATTTACATCACAAACTTAGCACGTTATAAAGTCATATTTGACACGGGGAAAACGCTAGCAGACACTCAATTTGTAATAATTGTGCTCTCGATAATTGTGCCTTGTAGGACTCAACGACTCGACATAATTTGTTCAGCCTTGTTTGGTTAAATATTTATTGTGCGGCTGAATTGCAGATGAATGCCTCCAAGTAATAGAGGAAAATAACGTTGGATTTTGCTAATGATACATTGGAAGAAGTTCTTAAGGGGTTACACCCTCTTCACATGGAGTGGGATACATTTGTATAAAATATTTTTTTATTTAAGTGGGAGTTCGAGAGATTTTGAGGGGTAGCTGGTTGGTATTTTAGTTAACTATTTGCTCGAATTTGTATTCGATTTATTTGAAAGTGGTCTTTTTGCTATCCATTGATGAAACTTTTAACTAGTTTTTCTGTGACATACTGAACTCGAAGCTAATTTTGGTTATGTGGCTCTTGAATTTATTATATTTCCATAAGAATGGAGAAAATATCCAGGATTGAAGATTATATTTTTTTGTAATTCTACCCTTGTTTTTTCTATATGCTGCAATTTGGCCCCTGGGTTCTTAGGATTCTGTAAATTAGTCCCAGAGTTTTCGAATTTCTGCAAACTGATTCCTGTCTTTTCTGATGTCACAAAATGATAGCCGAAATTTCTTTGAGAGGGTGCCCCTAAAATCTAGATCTATGATTAGATTTCTTAGTGTGATAAGATGGGATTTTGACTAAGCCAATAAAAAACATAAAAAGTAAAGGATCGATTTTTAACTTAAAACAAGATTTTCTACGAACTGACATTAGAGGTTCACAATATCATCAGTGTTACAATTTTTTTTGGTTGAAAGCTATGCTGTCGCTCTCTCAATTTCGTTTAGAGTTTCTCTACTTGTTTTAGTGCCTCTCAAATGTTGTTTCAATATTTTTTGCCCACATTTTAGAGTACTTCCATTCATGTGTAGTCTCTATGCATGGGCGGAGCTAGAAGATAAGATTTATGGGAGCAAATTACATAAAATTTTAATTGTGGGGATAAAAATTAAAACTGCAAAGATTTTTCAAAATTTCAAATATTGAATTTTCAAATTTATTGTGGGACAAGATATTGTGGGGACAAGATATTGAATTTTCTAATTTATTGTGGGAGCAGGTGACCCCACTAACCCCCCACTGTAAATCCGCATGTCTCCATGGCAGTGGGTTATCACGGCATTATTCAATGAAAGTGTGGAATGCATTTTTATGGGAGCTTGGCGCAAATGGTCCCCATCCTATATAATTGTTGTACAAATGGTCCCTAATATTTAAATTTTGGTACGAAAATTCCTTGCCTTTCGATTAATGGGTGAAACTGGTCATGTTAGATGGTTTTCATTCAATTGATCATAGTTAAATATGCCAAATTTTTGACAAATAAACAAAGATGCTCTTACTTGTAGTTAAGTGAATAAAATGATTAAAAAATAAAGTAAATGGAAAATAAAAGTTAAAAAGTGTGATAAAAAAGAAAAGAAAACTCATCAAGCCAACCAATCTCTCGCAAGAGTACCTTCAATGCAACTAGTGATTACTTTAAACGAGTTGTACACACTTGGTGTGCATTAGAGTTGGCATTTCAAGTGTTGTCAAAAATCGTATTATTAATTGTTCAAAGTGTTGTAAAGATCAATGTCTAAAAAAAGCTACCTCACAAGATGTAAATTTTAATGTAAAACTTAATGTACATGTAGCTTAATTGTATAAAAATACGTTTAATGAAAATCGATAAAATGTATTGTTGAAAAATTGTATGTCTCATGAAATGTATGATTAAAAATCATTTTTAACTTTGATTTAGATTAAAATCTAAATGTTAATTTCTACCAAACAAGGGCTTACTGTGATGAGATGGGATTTTGACAAGCCAACAAAAACATAAAGGGTAATTATATTCACACTTCAATTTTTATTTATTACACTACATTATAATTGTACTTATGGTTCTTAATCTTTACTCATTGTAATATTTATGTCCCTAACGATTTTTCATGTCATTTTTTTCAAATTTTTAATTAATTAACACATTTTGTATTTGATAACAGTTTCATATCTAAAAGTCTTTTGAAATGACTTAAAACAACTTATTTTCCTATCATATTTTTTTAAAAAAGTAAGAAAAATATTTTTTTCCTTCATTTCAAACCATGAAAATAAAATATTTTAATATAAATCATCATCAAGGATGAGACATACTAATTAATAGAAGATTGAAGATAAGAATTCGACGGAAAGAACTTTGATAAAATTGTGGTGTACAATATCTTGAAAATGAAATTACACGATTCTCTATGAAATGACATTAGAAGTTCACAATATCATCAACGTTACAATTTTTCTTGGTTGTTAACTAGCTTTCACTTTCTCAATTTCATTTACAGAGTTTCTCTACTTGTTTTATTGCCCCTCAAATGTTGTTTCTCACCTTCAAAACTACTACCAGAGAAATTTAGGCACTCTTTTTCACATCAATTGAAAATATTCGATATCACCATTTCAAGATTTTTGCCCATATTTTAGAGTGCTTCCATTCATGTGTAGTCTCTTTGGCAGTGGGTTATCACCGCATTATTCAATGAAAGTGAGGTATGTATTTTTATGGGAAATTGGAACAGATGGTCCCCAACTTATATAATTGTTGTAAAAACGGTCCCTAATATTTAAATCTTGGTACGAACGTTCCCAACTTTTCAATTAATGGACGAAATTTGTCATTTTGGAGGGTTTCCATTCAGTCGATCACAGTTAAATATGCCAAAATTTTGATAAATAAACTAAGATGCTCTTACTTTTAGTTAAGTAAATAAAAAGATTACAAAAATAAAGTAAATGGAAAATAAAAGTTAAAAAGTGTGACAAAAAGGAAAAGAAAACCCATCAAGCCAACTAATCTCTCACAAGAGTACCTCCAATGCAACTAGGGATTACTTTAAAATCTGCCATATAAACAAAATGGAAGGTTATGAAAAATACCTCTAATGAAAGTTGATATATACTTCATCAATAAGATGACGTCAAAGGATTTTCAATCTAGGAAAATAATTGTTGTATCTCACTATTTATTTAATCTTTTACAGATTGATGAAGTATAAAAATGAAAGTGGAGGTTTTATCTTTTTTTTTAGCTGATGAGATTTTGATCCAATTAAATCTCGCTACATCATCTTTTGGTAAATTAATTTGTAAGTTGTGATGTATATGTAGCACAAATGTTCAATCTATATGACATTGATGTCTAATGAGCGGACACTCAAGTTTAAAATTAGTTCCAAATGCATTTTATTGATTGTTATGTATGCATCTTTTATTTTATTTTTTAAAAATAATAACTAAATTAGATCTATATTTCATAATATAGATTTGCTGAGTTAGTATGTCTAACGAATATTCTAAATCTAGCAATATTTTTAGAAATATATCTGTTTTTTCTGTCGCGTCATTTTGATGGAGTTCCTATGAGGGAATATTTTAAAAGCATTCTATTATTCTATTCTTCCTATTATCTCTTCGAGGGGATTGATTGGAAAGATTAGCTTACTATTCTCTTTACCGATTTCATTTTCTTACTCTACTAAAATAAGGACATTTTAATCTTTATATCAAAAGTTTTACCTTTTAAAGGTCAATTGGATGGAAAACATTCGAAAGGACCAACGGGATCCATTAAAGGAAATATTAGGAATATTTGCGTAGAACTTGAAGGTTAGGGACTACGTAATAACCCAATAGGTTAGAGATCATTTGTGACAATTTTCCTATTTTTATTTATCACACAATTTAACAGTGACTAACATTATATAATTGCCTATTCATTGCACAATTATTTTACATTTTATCCACTTTCAAACAGCATAAAGTACTGCCATCATAGACTTTTCGACTACGTTGCAAAAGCTAGCAACAATTATTGAAGATTTTTGTTGTTGTACGTGCTACTCTTCGTTCCTCCATGCGTGAAAAGTGACACGACACATGAAAATAATATACTTACGAAAAAAAGCAGAACACGACAAGGTGTACCAGAAAAATCCCTAAAGAAGTTCAATAGAAAACTCACATGAAGGTGGATCCTACATGAAATTAAATATTACCAAAAATGAGAGCCCCACCCGTGTTGTGTGTTTTCTGATAGTTTTTTGTGTGCACGTTTTTTGTATACAGCAAAACTGGCTGTCAAAACATTGTAAAAAAAAAAAAACTCATGGTATACGTGTAAGTTTCTGTAGTATTTCTTTCAAGTTCTCAATTCCATAAATTTTTGTACATAACGTTGAAGCACAAGGGAACATGTTGAATTCTAAATTTAAATCTAACAAGGATAAACTTTTCGATCATGTCAACATTTAGATAAAATAGATTTTTTTTAACTATGTAGGCACAGGTTAGAGGACATTAATTTACGTATGAATATAGATACATGACTGTGATTTAATATGGGATTTCTATCTAGTTAACGCTCGTAGGTAACTGTTCTAATCACATTGGTCCAAGCAATTATAAATTACAAGGTCATGGCCTCTTTTTTCATGCACACAAACTCATAGAAGAAAAGAATGGCTTTAGCCACAAGTAGATCTTCTGTGTTTGATCAAGGATCTGTGGAGGTGAACCCGTTTACCGTTAATACATCAGACTTGTCTTCACCACCTACGCAACTGTTCATCGTTGCACCGGTTGAAGAAAATAAGTACCCGGTGCTACTTTTTTGTCATGGATTTTGCATCGACAACACTTGGTACTCTCAACTTCTGCAACATATATCTTCCCACGGTTACATTGTTGTTGCGCCTCAGGTCTCTCTCTCTCTCTCTCTCTCTCTGAGGTAGAGAGGTATATTACTTGCACGAGCACGGTTGATGAACTATCTTAACTAAAAGTTTAAACAGTTAGGCTCATTCAGGTGTAGATCAGATTCAATTTTCCATCAAATGTCTGATACGTGTACAGATTTTAAAAAATGGGCTGCCGCAAGACTTGATCTGAAAATCTTTGCATGTTTTCATGTTGTGTTGATCAATCTAGGACAATATTAAAAAAGAAATAAAGTAAATTTATTTTATTTATTATACTGTTCAAAAGTCTAGATTATCTGATCCAACAAGAATTCTAATAGTGCTAAGGATAATTCACAGTGTCCTGTTGTCAAGTGCATTTCGTGAATTTTTAGGAGTCGAATTAGGGGAGAAGTAGAATAATTAGTGCAATTCATGTTGTCTTTTAGTTACGTTAATTATTATTGTACAATATTACGTGCAAGTCACATACGTGAAACAGGTTTTCCTATGATTGATGTAATGTTTTCATACTGTTCGTCCTTCCTTGCAGTTTTACCATTGTATGTTAGTTTCCGTAACGAAAGAAATCGAGATAGCGGCCAAAGTAACTGACTGGCTATCGACAGGCCTTCCACAAGTGCTGAAAGAAAAGGTCAAACCCGATCTCTCCAAGCTCGCGCTATCTGGCCACAGCAGAGGTGGTAAGGTAGCATTTGCCCTTGCATTAGGCCATGCCCCAACAAGTCTCGAATTCTCGGCAATACTAGGGATCGACCCTGTTGACGGCCGATCACCTTCCTCCCGGCGAGAACCCAAAATCCTCACCTACGTCCCACGCTCTTTAAATCTTGAAATTCCTATTGGAATAATAGGTACTATTGAACCAGATAATGTCTAAAAGTTTAAGCTGTTAAAAGAATAAGCTCATTCATTCAAAATTTTCAACAGGTACAGGCTTAGGGGACCAATCGAAGGGCATCATCCCACCTTTTGCCCCAGACGGAGTCAACCACGCAGAGTTTTTTAACGAGAGTAAACCTCCTTCTTGTTACTTTCTTGCAAAGGAATATGGGCATTGTGATATGTTGGATGAATCCAAGGCCTATTTAGCAAGTTGGGTGTGTAAAAGTGGTGAGGGTTCAAAGGAAGACATGAGAAGGGCTGTAGGAGGAATTGTGGTTGCATTTTTTAATGCTTATTTGGGAAATGAATCGAAGGATCTTAAAGCCATATTAAAAAACCCAAGTACTGCTCCTATAGTTCTAGATCCAGTTATTTTTGTTAAAGAGTGAGGAAAAAGTTGAATAAGAGACTACACGTGACTCGACTTACGAATCTTGCATGCCAATTTTCTAGTCGTTTCGAATAGTGTACAATAGTCTCCTAGTCAATTTAAACAATGGTCAGTTTTTTCTTAAATATAATTATGGTAGCTAAGGGAATAAATTGTCATTATGGAAGTACATAACATAACTAGGTTAATTGCTTCAGTTCAGGCATGAAGTGTAATTCCTTCAATTTTACATTGTCTTCGTACACTTGTCTTAGTTAAGGTCAGGTTTGGCCTCTCCTAAATTTGTACTTTATTTTATTATCGTTATAATAAAACATGCCACGTGGAGTATTATTATTTTAAAAAAAGTTCTTGTTTTCAAATAGATTTGAATAAGTTAGAACAATGACCTTCTTTCTTCTTTTTTATAAGCTGCTTATAAATAAATTACAAATATATAAGAAGTGATTTTAAATTTAGCATTTGTTTAAGAGATGTATTTTCGACTGAAAAATATTTTTCTAAAAAAATATGTAATTAAAAAATAAAAGAAAAATATGAAAATCGTTGAAAATGATTTTGAAAAAATTTCTCCCAAACCCTAAGAAGTTGACCGTGCTCTGAAAAATAGGTAATTCTTGTCATGATAAATTCTTGTCCATGAAAATAGTATTCTTAATAGAAAACAAAACAGCATGATTGGCTACAGCATCCAGAATATATTCTTCTCGACAAAAAGATAAAAAATAAAATCTCGTGATACAACCTCTATTCGATGTGTAAATGATTTATTCATTTAAAGTCGAATTTTAAGTTTAAAAGTAATGCTATTCATAATCATTAATGTTTAATACCAATCTAGATGATATTACTTGTGTCATTAAATTATAAGTTCAATTAAATACAAAAATTTATGAAAACTTCATGATATCTAATCTCGCATTGTTCCTCAGTAGCTCAATGGTAGAGCGGTTGGCTGCTCTCCAGAGTAGAGTTAGGGGAAAGCAAGCTTAGTCCAGTTACATGTTATAGGTAAGTTCCTGAATGCTGGAGTTAGGTTCTATTCCTAAATCGGATGGTGACTGGATCCATTCCATTCAACTATTAGGACTTATCACATGTTGACACCTAAATTGGTGTTAGATATGATTATTCTAATTTTAATCATACACCATCCCTATTATTTATTATGATCCACACATTTTCTGCGATTCATTACTATTTCTCCTTGCAAACCATGTATAAATTTGTCAATTGAAAACTTATATTTGTATTAATGTTTTAAACATGCTAATTCAACATACCACGGACAATGACATGCACATCACATGTCTTGCTTTTTATACAAATAATTCAATGGGTAATTAGCATATAAAGTCCTTATATTTTGTTATTATTGTGAAAAACGTTATTATCTTTATTTTTTGACATTTTCTCCCTTATTTTCATATTTCATTGCGGAAAATGTTATTTTTCATTCATTTTCTCAATTAAAAATTATGAAATGACGAATATACACTTCTGTTTAAACAAAACAAGAAGAAAAAGAAAGAATTAATTTTAACTATAGTCCCAAATTTTCAAAAAAAGTTTAAATGAGTCCCAAATAAATTATTAAAAGGGTAATTAGAACATAGTGTTCATACCTTTAACTATTATTGTGAAAAAAATCACTACCTTTCATTTTTTTTGGTATTTTCACCATTAATTACATATTTGATTGCGCAAACTATAATTTCTATCCATTTTCATCCAATTTTTCAATAAAAATATGTGAAATGACGAATATACCCTCCGATTTAAGCCCATGTTTGAGCCACATTAAGTGCTTGTTTGTTTCCATTATTGGGAGAAAAATGGAAAAATGAATAATATTTTTTGGAAAATGTGTGGTTGAAATTTAAAGTGACTTTATTGATTTGTGTGTACAATATTTTATTGGGTGAATGTGTGCCGGAGAATCTTATTATAACAAACAATTTTTTAAATTAATGGTAGACAAATAGGGGCTAAAATTTTCATTTTCATTTTCATTATTCTACTCATTTTCAACCATACATTTTTCAATAAAATAATATTTTCCACCACATCAATAACTTTTCCTTCTTTTTCAAATATACATTCTCCATCAATCTACTATTCCAAAATATATTCTTCCAAAATAATATGGCTCAAACACACCATAAGTAAAAAAAAAAATGAAGAACTAATTGCAACTATAGTCCCTTTTTTTTTAAAAAAAATGCAACGAGTCCTAAATAAATTATTTAAAAATTAGAAATTATTTTTTTTGAAAAATGTGCAAACGAGTCCCAATTAAATTCTTAAAAAATAGAAAAAAAAATTGTCTTCTTTTATTTAAATTTAAATAAAATGGTATGTTCGTCATTTCAAAGTTTTTTTTAGAAATTAGATGAAAATTAATAGAAATGATGATTTGCGCAATCAAATGTGTAATTAAAGGTGAAAATGTCAAAAAATAAAAGATACAAACGTTTTTCACAATAATAGTGCAAGATATGAACATTATGTACTAATTACCCTTTTAATAATTTATTTGAGACTCGTTTATACTTTTTTTTTTAAATTGAGATTATGGTTGCAATTAATTTTTTCTTTCTCTTTTTGTTTTATTTGAATAGAAGTATATATTCGTCATTTCACAGCTTTTAATTAATAAAATAGATGAAAATGACATTTTGGGCAATGAAATGTGAAAATAAAAGTAAAAATATAAAAAAATAAAAGACGATGACGTTTTTCACAATAATAGTGAAATGAAAGAACGTTGCGTGCTAATTACCCTAGTACTATTTAGCACCTGTTGAAAATTAGTTTATATGTCAGCGTATTGTAGATCATATTAAATGTGTCATAATTTTTTATATTTAATTGAATGTATAATTTAATATCATCAATATTGTATTTAAATTGGTGTTAAATATTAATAATGTCAAAAAGCATTAATCTTTTTAAATGTGTGCCCGTCTGGAAATTCGGTTTTTTAAAACAGTCGTGTGGGTTCATTATCATTTGCAAAACAGACATTGTCATTTGCAATAAAGAAACATGGTGACAATGTCTGTTTTGCCCTTTCCCTAATGGTGAGATTTTAATGAGTTTGATTCTTATCAAAATGATTTAACGAGGTTGTCATTTTTCAACAGTAAATCAATAATGTTTTAAATGTTAAAAAATGATTTCTTAAGCCCATGTTTGAGCTACATTATTTTTTTCATTCTCATTATTCTACTTATTATTAACCACACATTTTTCAATAAACTAATATTTTTCATCTCATCAATAATTTTTCTTTCTTTTTCAATCACATATTTTCCTTCACATCAAATAAAAAAATGCATTCTTGGACACAAAACGCGCACTTAAAGAGGGGCTAAATAAAAGAGTCGTCAAGACATCATGAATGAAGACAGAAGTTGTTGAAACTCATTTTCAATATAGCATCTCTCTCCAATCGACAGCTTCATTAATTGTGACCCCGCTGATGCAGAAAATGAAAATGGACTTCAATCTCAGTTTAACAAACATAATCTCCCGTCTTCGTTGAATAAGATAAAAAAATTTCACTCTTGATGTGACAAGATAATTTTACTTATGATTATTTGAAACACTTATCTTATCACATTAACAGCGGAGATTTTTTATACTACCCATCAATTTAATGTGTGTCAAACGGAAAAGTGTTAGCATCTTTCAAGAATTTTTCTATCAGAAAGAATTCTAAATCTTGGTCTATTGGTTAACAAAGAAATAAAAAATCGACAACTATTGGAATTACATGATCAACATATAAATATTCATCATGATGGCTTAACCATGTAATTGCGAAGTCGATCTCACAAAGAGCATTACATTTCAAGTGCATTTATCTTGGCTTCCAATTCATCTTCTTCGTCTGAAAGCTCTATTTCAGCTACATTTTCGTCCGCATCAACCTTTCTAAGCCCCTCGTCAACAACTCCAATAAGTGTGAGAAAGTTTTGAATTGTCAATTTGTGACAATCGCTGATGTTTACACTTTGAAAGAATTGTTCGACATACAGACTAAAATTTTTCATCTTTACTTTGAGACTAAAGACATATTCAATCACATTTCTAAATGATGGGTGGCTATAGTTGAACCTCAAACGAGCATTTTGAAATCTACACCTACGACTATAGTCCCTTCAATAGAACTATTGGAAGTGGTATCCTATATTGGATCCTTCATTCCTTTGTAGAAGGGTGTCATGTAACTTGGTCGAGGTGCGAAATCGGAGTCAACTAGATAGTACCTGACAAAACGAATGTGAAACATAAATTGAAATCACAACTAGCAAGCACATTTATGTATGAATCCCTCTACATCCAATGAAGTATTGTCATTGTTTGCGCGCCGTACAACTCTAACATGGTTATGTTGATTGCAACTATGCAATCTGACTATGGCAAAAAAAAAAAATAGAAAAAACTTGTATTTTTAACTTGTCATGGTAAGTGCGATTTCAGTAAATATGACTTTAAGTTTTAGTTTAACATGAAATATTCTTGTAAAAATATATTACAATACTGCAGTATAAATATTAACCCGGAATAGGGGGTACTAAACTGGATCAGGCTTATGGTGAGTAGGACTCTGATTATAATTCGGATGACTCTTTATGAAATACGATCCTAAACAAACAATAGCAAACAAAACAAATTTGAAGTAGTGGCCTATTGTTTTCAAGGAGTGATTGAATAATGTGTGAACCTGTCTGTACTCCTTCATATGGGGTAATATGCAAAATAACATACCAACTTGTTCATAGATGTCAAGTCACGAACCACTGCATAAACCACTCTTTCCGCCGGGGGCGGAGCCAAAAATGAATGTCACGGGGGGCAAAAAAATTTAAAACTTAATGTACGAATAAAATTTACATATAATGAGAAAAATTGTAATATAACATTACCTATTACAGTTATATTCGACAATATTTTACAGCATAAAGTTTATCTATAATAGAATCTAGATCTAAATTCTTGCTAAATTCTTTAATATTAAACAATCAACAAGGAAAGAAAGATAACAAGTAGGAATGGAATTGGAAGAAATGGGCACAGTAGGAATTGAAGTACCCTCAAATTTCTTAATCTTTGAAAAGAAAGATAACAAGTTTTTCATTTCTTGACAAAAGATCGATCTTATCCCGTATTAAATTTAAAAACATAAAAATCAAAATACTTCAATATCCCATAAACATAAACTGATAATCATCAAATCCATCAAGCAAATAGCTTTGTTTAATTGCAAAATTCTCAATTGGCAATTGCATAGTGAAAGTTAATATTTCCATTTTCCATAATTCCAATAAGCAACTCACAATTGCACGATGAAAGCCAACATTCTAAGGATGCTTTGCACACCATTTCGGCATTTCCCAAAATAAATACAATTTAAATGTGATGCTGATGCTTTGCACAATTACCATTTACCAGTAAGAAACTTACAATTTACCGTTTACAAAATGCTATGGAATGTGAAATTTCATCCAAAAAGAAACTCCTCAAACGTCAACTAGTTCGATTCTTTGTTGCTAAACATGAAAATACCTACAATTTATAATAGTTGTGGTCGGTGGTCCGACAGTCACATGGTCGACGGCTCGTGAATGGGTGAAAAGTTTTAGGGCTTAAAGAAGGGAATTATTTCTGGTTTCAAATATTGAAGAAAAAGAGTTGTTTAAATTAAGTGCTTGTTTGTTTCCCATTTAGAGAAAAGAAATAGGAGTTTTGAATAGTATTTTTTGGAGAATGTGTTGTTGAAAAGTAAAGTAATTTTATTGATTTGTGTGTAGAATGTTTTATTGAGTGAATATGTGGTGGAGATTGTTTACTGTAGTAAATAATGTTTGATAAAATTGATGACAAACATTGACAAATAAGTTTGTTTTAAAAATTGGGCCTAAAACTAAATAAATAATTGGGCCAAAAATTAAAAGAAAAAAATAGCTGAGAAATTGAGATGGGCTAGCCATATTGAAAATACTTGTTGGTGGGCTACAGGTTACAATTAAAACCATTTTTCAACAAATTTCATCATTTTGTAGTGTATCTGGGCTTGCACAGGAGTGGGCTACAGCCATGTACAGCCCACTGCCAAATCCGCCCCTGCTTTCCGCAATATATACATACACATGAATTGGGTGAACGTCCGTTGATATATTCGAAACTCTTGAAATGCTTTTTGACCGCTATTGTTCAAAGTTTCGAGCATGAACATATGACGATTTCGTGTGTGAGAGTAATCTCAAATTCTCATACAGCATGTTCAGTAAATCTTCAAAAAAGGTTGTGATACTCTTCCAAATCATCACCCAAGTCAGAGTCGTACGTTAGACGACAATCAAAGTTGTATTCTTCCATCTACAACTTGGGTTTTAATGAAATGATAATGAGGGGAAAAAAAAAAACATAATTTGAACGACAAAGACGCTGCTCAACTTCTTTTGGAGACGAAACAAATATATGATTGGACTAAATTTATATTACCTACGGGTTGCCACTTGATAACCCACCACCATAATTTCTGATGGATGGAACAATTAAATTATTGATTCAACTATACGAATTTTTTCTCTGCCACAATGTTTGGGTCACAAAATATTGATGTATATTTATGACAGTAGATAAATTTTTGAAATAGACTATATAACGTAAGGTCCCCAAAATTTCAAAGACCGGCTTTTGGGTTTGAACGTAAATGGCCACCCAGTTGGAAAGTGTAATTTTGCAAAATTTAGTAAAAATCAATGTTTTTCATTTCACCCCATATTTTATTCCTAGTAAATTGCCCTTATTTAATTTGTTCATTTTTATCACAAACATGAAAAACAACAAATAAATTGATCCAGAGAAAATTAAAACTTTATTCATAAAGAAATCCACTCATCGCCAAATCAAATCCAAACCAAAGGTTGGGAAAAACACAAGAACAAATACCGATAATTAAATCAAATAATATCACTGACATACTAAGAATCAATGTAGAGTCTATTCTATTTACTATTATTTCTTTCTCTCATCATTTTCAGCTTCTCAATCTTCCAAAACCATGTATATCTACTGCATGAGAATCCCAATGACTGACAGGAGCAACGAAGAGCAAATGAAGGTGCCCGATACAGCTAGCGATAACCCAGCTCCAGCATCTGGCCCTGGTGCCGGTGCCAGAGACGGTGCAAAATCAGCATCCCGTGCCTTCACAGCAAAGGCTGCTACAAATAACACGATGAAGATGGTAACAGCCGCTCTTGAAATTCCGAAAATTGCCATTTGATTAGTTTGAGAAGAGAAGAAAAATAGATACGAAGAGATTGTAATGTATGTGTTGAGAGAGAGAGAAGCTGAGAATTGTAGAGCGAGATAGGTACTGCTGAGTGAAAGGGGAGAC
>CAIGRB010054031.1:35325-48948 GCA_903798255.1 Fraxinus quadrangulata | reverse complement strand
CTCGTCAATATCTCAACAATGTGTTTTTGACTTCTCAACGGCTATGTATTCCACGGAGAAAAGTAATATTTTTTTTTTTTTTAGCCTTGTTTGAACTCTATTATTTGAAAAAAAAAATTTGATTTTTGGAATAGTGTTTTTTGAACAATGTGTTGTTAAAAAGTAAGAAAGTTCTTTTGATTTATGTGTAATATTATTTTATTAAAAAAATATGTGATTGATAAGAAGAGAAAGAAAAATAAATTAAAATTTAATAGGTAATAATATCGGGTCACTGGTCTGCAATCTTTGGCAGGCGTCTGACCTTTTTTTTTTTTTTTTTTGACCTTTTGAGCTATTCTTTTAGAAATAAAAATATTTAAAAGACATGCATGAGCCAAGTCTAGTAGAGCTGCCTCTTCAGATGGGCCGATCCACAGCACCCATTTACCAAGCTTGGGTCAAGCCGAAAATGATCATGCCATCTTGAGTTTGATGGCCAATCCATGGTTACACTTCTTGTACATGATGCTTGTTGGGTTTTTGATACCCAAAAAATCTCGAGTTATGATATAAACGTTAGATTGAATTTCATATACATTGACCGATGAATTAAATTGTTACTAACAACCAAATCTAAAAACTCAACCTGAAAATAACGTGAGCTGTTGGAAGTAACTTAAAAAATTAATGTTGTTCACGGCCCTTATATATTACCTCTTGGATGACTTTGAATCTTGACCCATTTAACATTTATTGATCCAACTAAAACCTAACATAACCAATATAAATGTTATTTTTGCCCTAGCAATTTAGTGTGTGATTTGTGAGAAAAAGTAAGAAGGGAAAAACGTGTGGGGAGAGAGAGAGAGAGAGAGAGAGAGAGAGAGAGAGAGCAGCAACCTGTTTGGTGACGAAAAATGTGTGGCTTTCCTTTGATTTTGATCTCCTATTTTGCCTTTTTTTCATTGTTTCTTCTTTCTTACCTTTGTGGCTACAAATCAACACCGTTATCTTGTCCATTGTGGGTAAGATTGAGGAGCAACCGATGTGAATATATTGGTTGTGGGTTTGAGCCGTTTGGATTGGTTGGTTGGTAGAGAAATGTAGTGTGAAATTGAGCCTAAAAAATATCATTTTGAAGATCCTTGGAGTAAGCTTCAGTGGCAATTGGTATCAGAGAGTCAATGTGGTGGATTTGGCTTAAAAATCTGATAAAAATGACCAAAAAAATAGTAGAATAAAATCAGATCAAAAAAACTATCCACAAAAAAAAAAAAGTAAAAAATTGAGGCAGTTTTCTTGTTTTTCGGCCAAACCATAAGGAGTTTGGTGAAACGAAGACTATTGGCATGACGTGCAGGTGGAGGTGCACTAGGGTGGTTGGGTGTGCGTGAGGACATTCGACAGGGGTTGTTGGCGGCGCGTGCGGTGTTTTCTGACGGAGCCGTCTTCTGACAAAATGTTTCTAATATTATATCTAATATTTTCGTGTTATCAATTTTCTGTTTCAATTTATACAGTGAAGTCGGACAAATTTATCCTTCACATGTTTGGGATTTGATCGTAGTTGATTGATTTCTATGATTTTTGGAGACTTTATGACGAATAGTGATGACTCTAAGGTGAAAAATTTGTATCTCTCGTTATTTACGGACTCAAATTTATTCGCTCTGATAAATTGGATTATCCTAATTTAAATTTCAACATTAGCACGTCATCGTGTAGGGTGATTTATGATTGGGGTTACCGTGAGGGGTAACCATTATTTTTGCTAAAAATTTAGAAATTATTTGCTCTGCTTGAAGTGTTGAATTTGGTTGCAAGTTGGTAATTATTTTTGTACTTTAATTGTCGTTTACTCACTGTATGAGACCGTATTACGTGAGAATTTGATTTTTTTTACACACATTCGTGTTGCATCGATTATTCTCTTGAATATTCTCCTGATACAGAAATCTCAAATCTCACGAAATCTTGAGAATCTAGAACGGTGTATACTACGACCTTATGATTACTTTGTGTGACATATTTGTGCACTTTGATTGTTCCATTTTTTCAAAATATTTTCACATTTCGAAATTGGAATATTCAATAGAAAAAAAAATATTTTTCAATTTGACAATAAAAGATGAAGAGATTTTGGTTTAACAAAAAAGTTTTAAAAGGTATAAATGACAAATTTTCTGCAAATTTGACAAAAGTACAAAAAGAAGAATATGATAAACTTGTTTACACTTCGATTATTCTACACTTATCTGACACTTTTTTGAGAAAGAAGTTGGTAAACTTTATACCATAAAAGAATTTTGGTAAAAGTTGGAACTATTATATTTGTTTAAGTCTACTCCTAATAAGATGCTTGAAAGATTTTTCAATTTCAAAATGGATCTTTCAAATGATCTTGATGACAATCTGAACATTTTTAATAAAGTTGTTCAAAGTATCGTTAATTGTCATGAGAATATGTCTGAAACTTATAAGGTCATTATTTTGCTTAATTCTATGCTTGAGTATGGTAAAGATATCTTAACACTTGAGATTGTCATTGATTTTCTTAGAAGTAAAGAGGTGGAGATTAAGGGTAAAAAGAGTATAAGATGAGTGGTGAGTTACATATGATGAGAAGTAGAATGAAGTTTTAAGTAGATGAATTTGGATAGAGCTCAAGACAGTAGTGACTCGAGTGATGAGGGTGGTAAAAAGAGGAGCAAGGGATGAGACAAAGTCTAATGGTAAGCAATGTTACATATGTGGCAAGTTTGAACACTTTGTGAGAAATTGTCTTAAGAAGAAGGATAAACAAAAGGATAAGATGAAAGGTGAGGCGAATGTGGTTATAGGGAAAAGTGATGACCTTAGTGAGGTTTATTAAGAGTAAACCTAGTTACTGCATGTGTATCTGTGTATAATTTTTTCTGCATGTGTGTGATTGCTTAATTCTGTTGCATGATTATATGTAGCATTTCAATGTGTTTGACATGCACATTTACATGAATTTGAGAGCAATTTGATTAGTTGGTGTAATTGTTTGCATGCATAGTAGTTGAGATGCATTAGGAGCATGCGTGTTGAGTGTCTTTTGGTAAGGTATAGTATAGATGCCTAGGGGTACATTGGTGGTTTGTGTCGGGAATATGGAGTGTGACATTTGGATCACGAGTGGAGAAGTGATTAAATGTTGAAATCATTTATCTATGAAGACCCTGACCAGATAGAGTGTGACAGAGAACACTTTATCACTTCTGTTAGGTGAAGACCCATTATCCACTTATGTTGAAAGGTGATAGACTTAAGATCTATTGTGATTTACGAGTTAGACATGAATTGAGTTATTAGTCTAGTGAGCATGGTGAGCAATGAGAGGAGATATATGTTCTCGAGGTGTGAGCAACACAGAATGAGATAAAATAAGTATGGTGAGATCTTTTCGTGGGATCATTTATACATTTGTTGCATATGTGTTGGCTGTTTGTCGATTGACTTGATGTTAATCTGTTGTTTTCTGTGAACGCGTTTTGAAAAAATCTATAGGTTATCATATGCTTTATCTTCATCGCATGATTATTTGTTCTTGATTGTTTATCGTTATTACCTGCTTCTACTTGGATTTTATTTGACTTTAGCCCTGGTGAGTACATGGAGCATGTATGGTACATGTTTCAAGTTCGAAACACGAGGTAAAGTCTGTGATCCCAATTTTATTAGTTGTCTTGATTATGCAAGTATTAACTTTGTGTTTGATTGCTTGTAGGCTAATTAGGCATCAAAGTGGAGATATGTTGGATTTTTTTTTTATACCTAATGAATCTTGAATTATGATGTAAACGTTTGATTACATTTCATAGGCATTGACCGATGAATTAAATTGTTTACCNATTGCTTGTAGGCTAATTAGGCATCAAAGTGGAGATATGTTGGATTTTTTTTATACCTAATGAATCTTGAATTATGATGTAAACGTTTGATTACATTTCATAGGCATTGACCGATGAATTAAATTGTTTACCAACAATCAAGTCCAAAGGTCAACTAAAAAATAACGTGGACCGTTGAAAGTAGCTTAAAGAATTAATATTGCTCACAACCCCACATATATTACTTCTTGGATGACTTTGAATCTGACTTATTTAACCCTTTATTGGTTCAACTAAAATCTAACATAGTCTATATATATATGTTGTCTTTGCCCTAGTCGTTCAGTGTGTGATTTGTGGAAAAAAAAGAAAGAAGGAAAAACGTGTGCAGAGAGAGAGAGAGAATTTAATAGCCTATTTGGTGAAGAAAAACGTGTGGCTTCCCTTCTATTTTGGTCTCCTCTTTTGCCTCTTTTTCACTGTTTCTTCTTTCTTGCCTTTATGGTTACAAATTATCACCATTATCTTGTCCTTTATGAGTGATATTGAGGAGCAGCCGATGTGAACATATTGGTTGTGGGTTGGAGTCATTTGGATTAGTTGTTTGGTAGAGAAATATAACGTAAAATTAAGCTTGGAAAATACCATTTTAAAGATCCTTGGAGCGAATTTCTGTAGCACTGCTATTCATTTAGTCTATGTTTGGCTTGTTATTTTTAAATGTCACAAGTATTTTGGTTAAAAAGATATTTTTTATTAAATTACTTTTTATCATAAAATATGACTCATAAATACTACTAACTTCTTCACCGCGCACTTACACCTATTTATAAGCACTCTAGTTTATGACCATTTTGTCAGTAATAATCTCAAGATTACATGTCGTATGCCCTCCCACGTATTTGGTTTGTGTAAAATTTAATCTCAGAAAAAATATATATAAAAAATATTTTAAAAAACTTATGCCATTCGACATTGATCAACTACCCCAAGTAGATATAAGTAGTGTAGTAATTATCGAAGAAGTTTTATGAAACTTTAAAATACCAAAAATATAAAGAAAAGGGGACCAAAAATTCTTAGAAAAAAGATAATTTTCTGTAGCCACCATTCAATGATTCTAAAATACAAAGGGATGTTGTCAAGGACAAACGTATCATATTTGATCGAATAAGGATTAAAAAATATTCGATATTTGGCGGCAGCTGACTGGTGGTTTAGGAGAGGGATGTGGGGTCGGGTCGGGTTGGGAATAGTGTTCTAAAAAGTACGACAATGTTGATCGCTTAATGCTCGTCTAAGCGTTTTTAGGCGACTCCACCTTAGGCCCAGATTTTAAAGGGGGCCAAATTTTTTTCTTTTTTTTTTAATAAAATCCACAACTCAGACTCAGTAGCCCACTATCCCCTCAAACTTC
This sequence comes from Fraxinus quadrangulata, assembly GCA_903798255.1. NCBI lineage: Eukaryota > Viridiplantae > Streptophyta > Magnoliopsida > Lamiales > Oleaceae > Fraxinus > Fraxinus quadrangulata. Next base: position 43,695 of record CAIGRB010054031.1, on the reverse strand, counting down.
AAAAACTCCGGACTACAAAGAATAAGAAGGCGGAAGAATGAAAAAAAAAGACGAAAGAACGGTACAAAACCTACAAGAGGTACAAGAAATGATCAAAATGAAATAAGAGAGCCCAATAAGGATGATTTTGTATCAGATGATATGGATGAAGAATTAGATGAAGAAGAAGATATTAAATTGGAGTCTGATAAAGAGTTATATTAGATTTAAGCTACAAGTTATCTACTATGTTTGGTATGTATTATTTGAATTATTAAATTTTTTTACATTGATTAAAATTTTAAAATAAAATTAAAAATAAAAACATTTTTTTTACGCCTGAGCTTCGCCTAGGCTCGCCTCTAGGCTCGTAAAACTTGAAACTTGACCTCCACGCCTAGTCACGCTTTACGCTTTTTAGAATACTAGTTGGAAATGGGGGTGGTTAGTGAAGAAAGCTTTTTGTTCATTTTGAAAATGGCTTAGGACTTCTGTTGCAATTTTTTATTTTTATTTTTTTGTATATATTCAAACAGAGGCTAATTTCATCATTTATGTGACAAAAATGATGGAAGGAGGTGTTTTGCTACATTTCGAAGGTTGAGGAAGTTTGTTGCTAAAAATATTTAGATAGTCGATTAGTAACACTTTGAAAAAGTTGGAAAGAAAACTGCCTAACACCCTTTAATATATTATAGAAATATTATTGTTAGGGTCAATGTTGTAATTGGCAATTTTGTGAACAAAAAGGACTTAATTGAGCATGTATAAAAGTCAAGAAGTGATGTGCAATTTTTTATAGTTAAGTTAGGTAACTTAGGGTTTGAGTTCGAGTTTGAAAATAAGGAAGAAGCGGCGCCGGAATTTCGCTAGCCTCACGCCTGGCCATCGCTCGAGCGATAGAAACAGAACCATCGTCGCTCGCTTATCGTCCAAACTTCGCTCGAGTGACAGACCTTTGGCTCGAGCGACAAGTCCCCTCGGTCGAACGACATAATTATGCGGTCAGACATAATTCACGATTTTGAAGAGTTTTACACGGTCCATAACACCTAAACGTCCATAACTATAAATACAGATGTATGAGACGAATTCAAGGTGGTTGCTTCATTGTGCTTTCATTATATAACACATCCAAGTCATATTTTGAGAGGTCTAAGAGCATAATTATTTGATGATTCACCCATATTATTTTTGAGATCTGGCAACCAAGTTTTGAGAAAACATCAAGGTTCATGAATTCAAAACACCCGACTTTCTTAACACTTTGACGAAGGTACTTTCTCAATTAGATTTCAAAAATTTCTGAAGGTTGAGAGAAGTTGGATTACAAGCGCATGAAGGAGAACAAGAATATGTGATTCCTCGATATCCACTTAGAAGAGACAATTGAAGAAGATCGGGAGTCTAGAATTTAGAGCGGATCTTGGAAGCTACACGAGGTAGATCGGGAAATCTAGCAAGCTGGCTAGATAGTATCTGCGGTAGCAGATCGTGAGTCTGGAGGAACATCATATCTTGGAAATTACAGGAATTACAACAGCGGGGAACTAGTTGAATTTGCTAGATTGGAAACAGACTGTAATCCATATTGTCTATAGTGGATGAGTTTGGCTTGGTCCCGGAGTTTTTACGCAGTTGAGTTTCTCTGTTATCAATATTGGTATTCTTTATTGCTTTCCATATTACAAACTGTGGCAATTTAACTTAGGATAATTTGACTGTTTGTTTAACCATTTAGAAATAATTAAAAATGACTTGTTAATTGTATAATTCTGCACATAATGTCAAATTTAATTAGTAAACTACGTACTTTCAATTATAATTACATATTATATGTAAACGATAATTGTATCACTGTATTTCTAATTATAGGGCATTGATTCTCAATAGAACATAATTGAGTTTTGACTTATAGTTCTCTTTTATTGTTGTTTCTTTTCTTCTTAACATTATGACACATTACAAGCATAAAATTGTAGTAAACTGAGTTAGCAAAAATAATACTTGTTTCCCATTAGGAAAAAAACACCAAAGACTAGCAAATTAAATTAGAAAAAGTAATTCTTCTTTCTCTTCAAAATAGAAGGACGTTATCTTTATTACATAATGTTATCATGTTGTTGCTCTTCAAGAGGCATAACTTAATATAAATAATATGAAGAAATTTGTTTTAATATTCCTGAAGAAATATTGTGTTGGTCCCGAAAATTAATTTTATACAGTTCAGTATTCTGAAAATTATATTATTTCTCCAAAAGAAGCACAGTTTCATAATGGAATGCCAATTCACAAATATAAAGTGGTGTTCCTATGAAGGGAGATAATAAACATTGTAATCTTTTTCTTTTGAACGGAGTTTAGTCTCGTTGAATTTTTCTAGCAATGTTTTTGAATGAGACAACTTTCTTAGCGCATTAGAAAAAATAACATTCTTTTTTCTTAGCTGGGATTTTTTTCACTAAATATTAACAAGACATATTCTTTATACAATGAACGTTCCATCACTTTCAAGTCATTTACCCTCAACAAAATACTCTTGTATGTTACGAGACATTACAAGACTACTGAAGAGAACAACCATAACATCTATTTTTCATCGAACTATTATGTTGATTACAGTCACCAATGACTAATTATTTTGTATGAAGATGTAATTGTTTGAATGCTATAATAGACAACATAGAACATATTTACCATAATTATGACATTGAAGACATAGTACACAAGATATGGATTACTCGTTATAAGGATTTTCATTAATTTACCTCGTAAAGGGTATTTGTACTATTTTTCTTTCGCTCGAGTTTTGTCCCATTAAATTTTATTGAAAAGGTTTTGATGAGTCATAATTTTGATACTCCAAATTTTTTGTACTTTTTTTTTTTTCATTCATTTGATATTTTTGTCAACCAGATTTTTGTCAAAGTTCTTAATGAGACAGATGTTGTGTAATTACTAATTAGTCATTCTTGTAGAGTGATGTAAATACAATCTGCCACTGATAATTGTATTCTTGCAACTCTGATTATACTCCCATAAATGTAGATCATTTGTTATCATAAAACAAACTTCAGTTTTGACTCTATCAATTCTTTATCTTCTCTTAGTTTCATAACAAATCGATTATAGATGAGTAATATTAATTTTTTTTACGACATTGTATTCATTGTAGTTACTTTAAACTCGAACAATTAATATCTATCAAATCTAAAATTTTATAAAATCAGAATTTAACATTATACTAGATATAGTCAAATAAATTTAAATTATTTTTTATGCATTAGACTTGCAGCAATTCGATTTCTCAATCGTGTATTAAGAAAGAATATCAAATTAAATTAAATTATCTTGAATGTGAATTATGAAATAGAAGATGATTTAATTAAGTGTGGTTACAATTGATACTTTAATAAAAGAGAAGTGAAAAGGCTAAAAGTAGAATGTGTGAAGCTATGGAGGCTTTTGGTTTACTGTTTTTAAGTTTCAGTTTGTAAAACACTCAAAACTTATTTGATGTTATACTTTTGAAATCAAGATTAAATTTCTATCATAAAACTCAAAACATATTTTTGAGTTTTGAGCATTTTAGTATTTTCACTGAAAACATTGATAAGAAAAATTAATTCAGTTCTTGCTTCCTTAATTTTGTAGACAATGGAAATTCATGGAAGATTCTGATGATTCTCTCCTGGAATTCCCATATAAAAATGATGTTTAAAATTATGGTCAACCCCAAACTTTCTTCAATTTGGTCCATTCTTCATGATTTTGGTCTGGTTATAGTCCTCTTTCATCCTGGTATTCAATATTGATCCCAAAATATCTAAATACTTATACATTGGTCCCCAAACCTCAATAATCTTTCGAAATTGGTATTCCAGAAGTTTCAAAAAAATGTACAATTTAGTCTTCAACTTTAGCACCTATTTGACATCCTTAAAATTTTAAAAATATAGTTTTGAATAATATTTTTTGGAGAATGTGTGGTTAACAAATATGAAAAAGTTTTATGTTTATGTACAGAATATTTTATTGTGTGGATTTGTGGTTGAAAATGAGTATGAGAAATAAATTAAACTAAAGTAAATGACGTCAAAAATGGACTTAATAAGTTGAATTTTCACTCCCAAACCTTGCGATCCTCCAATTGCTTCCTTAATGATTCCTATTACTCATGCTCAAACTGGTATCCTTCAATAGCTCCGATTCAACTCTAATTTGGCTCAAGATCATTATTTTTTCTCCAAATGCCTTCAAGTCGGTTGTTATCTACATAAATAATATGTACAATAAATCAAGTGAAAATTCACTCAAATTTGTAAATATAATTTAAGTTTATAAACACCAAAAAGCGTGCAAAAAGCACTCGTTAATTTTTTTTTTTTTTTAGTATAAGAGGAAAAAAGATAGCTAAAAGTATGATTGCTGGATGAAAAGGTATTGCTAATGATTCGTGAGTATATATCATTAATTTTTTTTACCTATTTTTAATCAAGTCAATTTATTATTTATTTGTATTTTACTTGTGTAGCGTGTAAAATGCACTTATTAACAGCCCAACATTATAATTCCTAGAGTTGTTAGTTAATCACGACATGGTATGGTTTGTACATATTATTTTTTAATTTCTTCCGAAGTAACTCACGAGATCATGCACTATTTTCTACGCATAATATGTGAAATGGGTGTATAAGGATGTTGTGCTCAACGTGAAATACAAAATGAAGTTGTTGAAAGTACCAGAAATTCCAAGAGGAATACTATTTTTTTATAAACAAAAATATGAAATTCAGACTCATTAAAAAGCCAAGGACCTCGAAGGACCACTAACGACCATATTTAGAAGTCCATTTACTTCACAATTTAGACAATAGCAAAAATTTTCTATTTTATAGAGTTAATAAATTCGTTGAATAAAACGTTGTGCAACATTTTTTAAAAATTTCAAGTCAAACGTGTTTTTCAGTTTATTTTTTAGAAATTAATATTTTGAAATGACAAATATAACAAAGCATTAGTACAATTTTTTCTTCCATTTTGAATGGCGGTTTAATGATGTAATATATTTCTTTTTTACTTGCAACTTTTCCTAATATTTTCACATGATAGTTTCCCCAAATTTATTACAACTTCGCATTCTCCCAATAAAATAGTTTTATACATGATGATTCGTATTTTTTCTAATTTTTTAATCACATATTTTTTAAGAAATCACTTTTTCAGAAAATTTATTACCAAAAAAATCTCTACCAGACACGAATTATATTTTTTTGCTTCAAAATTGGCCGTTGCCCCCCACTGGTATTTGTTCCCACGGTAGATCCGACATTTTTTGTTTATCGATTGTGATCGTAACTATCAAAAGAAGTAATTTTAATTATAAATAGAAAATCAGCTTATCCATATAACAAAATTTCCTTAAGTGCATGCAGCTATTCTTTATTTCTTTGGAATTGTTGGACAGAGGAATGAGAAGATTCATTGATATCAAAACCCACTTTCTTGTCCCTAAGAAAAACAGCATTAATTAACTCTAAAACCCTAAACCTAACCTAAAATAACAGAGAAGGCCTAATTTTGACAAACAAACAAACAGTGGTTTCAAGAAAATTATATGCTCTATTTCGAGGCGGCAACAGCCCTTTCCCGGCGTTCACTCCCACCACGCCACCTCCACCTCCACCTCTTGAATCTATCAACACTTTTTCTCTGGATTCTCGTGTATTCATTTCCCTAAAATACCCTTGTTTGTCCACCCTAAACTACCAAATTGCCATTGGTGTTTTGCCTTTTTCCATTGAGTAAATGTTTGGTAAAGCCGTGTTGATTTTAAATGTTTGTTCTTTAATATACTCTGCGATTATTTAATTCTCCACATTAAACACGTCGTGAATCTTTAGTTTAATTTCAACATACATAATCGCAGCTGTGCATTAACCTAAGATAATGCCGGCTGGCACTGCAACTTCTGTTGAGAGAATTCAATGAACTTTAAAAAAACTCTGTTAAGTAACCCATTATTGTGTCTTTTGATAATCCAGATGGTTTCTCTTGGATCAACTGATTCAAGAGTGAATAAACATTCCAAAGATTCATCAGATTGTTCACGGAGTGTTTAGATTTGAGAGAGAGAGAGAGAGACGCACACACACAAAGATTTTAGGTATTGATGATTATAAGTAATCCGACTACGCTAAAATCTCCATAAAATAATAATGTTATGACCGTAAAAAATATTATTTTAAAGGTATTATTAATTTTTCGATAAGTAAATAATTTATTAATTTATAGAGTATTTTATATTTCTTATATCTTGTATTATATTTTACCATAATACATGTAGAATTTTTTTTTAAAATATTGAATACAGTAAAATTGAAAATTTAATCAGTAAGTACATAAAAAGGCACAAAACATTAATATACATTCATTGACTTTAAAATTTAATAGCTTGGAAGATTAAACATTCAAGTTACTTCATATACACGTGAAACATTTATTTGTACAGTAAAATTAAAAGTTAGTTAAATTGATAGAGGTGAATTGAAAAAAATATTGTCTAACTAAAAATTTGTTAAATTGTATTAGTATGAACTTTTATAAATTTAAACAGATATTAATTCATATATTCGTTGGATTTTAAAGGATCTCAAAAAAATTATAATCTTACATATTTAGCGGGTTATTAATTTAATATATTGGTCCAAGTCATTTATCGAGGTTTTACTTTAATTTGATTAAGCTTACAAACATTACTTTTAACTAATCTAATTCTAAAATAAAGTTAAAAATAGATAACTTATCATGTAGATCATCCTAATAATATATTTTGTATAATTGAGACAATTTAAATGAATGTGTTTGATATTCTCTAGCAATTTAAATTAAGCAAGACTTAGCTAGACATGTATAAAAGGATATAAAATTATTAGATTTAAGTATAATAGTCACTTATTCATAAAAATTGTGAACCTAGACTTTTGTTAAAAATATAAATCTAGCTTTTTGATAAAAAGATTGTGTCAGAAGACAAAGATGAATAGTAGTTATGAATGTGTCATAAAATTTTTATCATCTCTTATAATCTACACGAATTTTTGTCTCGTACAATGCACGGATTGCGTTATTTTTAAGATAATCTTAGCGTATTGAATGCTAAGATTAGATTTTCATACACATATTTGTATAACAGAAATAAATTAACAAATAGAAATACTAAATTTGTCTATTTAATTCAGCACCACATAATATATTCAAAGAATATTTTAATTTCTAGACGTGTTTCTAGTCAACAATTGTGGGAATTTTATTTTTTGTTTTTTGTTTTTTTTTTCCGTAATACGGAATTTTCTTTTCTCAATTTTAACACTAAGGGAAAAAAATTTCTCAGCACAGTGCGGAGTGTGTGTGGACACTGGTGTCTGCACACTGCGGACATCATCCGCACACCGGTAAAAAAAAAAATCATCGTAATTGTTAATATTGTTTAAGAGAAAAAAAAGTCCCCTCCGCAGACACGGTTTCCGTTCGTGACCGCACTTTGATTCATTAAATAATAAAGCATGCAGCGAAAACTGAAAATGTATATTAAAGAAGTTGTAAAAGGAAGTCGCGACCTCTATTTCTATTTTGTAGAATTTGATTTTATCTTCTCTGTAATGGAAGACAAAATTGGAAATTGGTTCCAAAATAGAAAGCACGATGTAATAACTATATATATTCATTAATTGAAGTTATAACACTATTTTATATTTGAACGAGTTCTGAATTTGATTTCATTTTCTTTTTTTCTCCAAGAAAAGCAAATAAATAAACTTATACCAAAAACTCAATATTTGTTGAGCATTTAAACCCTAATGAAATGTCAATCAACGAAAACACTAACTATGTTTGTATATGTCTGTGAAACAAAAATAGTTCAAGTGCATATAAAGTATCAAAAATTAACAAAATTTTCATAATTTATTTATTTGTTTTATTGTTGTTATGTAAATGGTCTACTGTTTTGAAATGAGGGTCGACATATCCAAGTCATGGGAGTTGAAACGACAGCGGGAGCTCGGGAGCAACGTCTCGAAAGGCGGGGGTCGAGGGGTAGCGCTCCTCGTGGGGGTTCCGATGGGGGTCGACCTGACCGGTTAGGTCGAGGGGGCAGCGCCCCTCGTGGGGGGCTCGGAGGCAACGCCCTCGAAAGGAATTTTGATTTTCATATATGCATGGAATTGAATGTTTTTGAATTAAATTATTAATAAGTAAAATTGTATTTAGTTTGTGTAAAATGTAATTAAGTAGAACTTTTGGCAAAAAAATAAAAAATTAACAAGAAAAAAAAGGCGTGTCTCTGCACTGTGCAGAGACACGGACGGAGACACGCCTTTTTTTTTTTTT
>CAIGRB010054031.1:17078-35033 GCA_903798255.1 Fraxinus quadrangulata | reverse complement strand
CATGGATATTTTTAAATACCAATTAGTCAACAATTGTAGGAATTTTATTTTCTTTCATACTGAGATATTTATGGATGAATAGTGCACAACCCAGTTAATGATAGTGACAAACAAGTAGGACTCCGCACAGTGCGAAGTCTTCAGATATTTTTTTTTTTACATTATTCAGGTTTTTTCTTTCTTTTTATTTTGCGTGCTAACAATACGAGAAAATGATTTCTATCTTGTATTCCAATTGTTATATACAAGTCTTTCTATTAGAATGATATATTGACACAACCTTTAATCTAAAAAATGAAATTTATTGCTAAAGTTTTACTGTTAATCAGAATACTATCTTATTGAACGAACTTAAAGAAAATCCTTAATCTGGAATTATTTGAGTTTATAAGCTACTTTTTCTCCTCATCAAGTAAATTAAGCAAATTTATAAGGCATCAGTAGTGTAAAAAATAAATCCTAAAATTCATCCAAATGCAATTTTACATAAAAACATAATTTACCGGTAGAATTGGATAACATGTAAATGTGCATTTAGATACATTATTTGGTACAAGAAAAAATAAAAGAAAAGCAAAAAAAAAAAAAAGTTCCAAAATTCTGAGTTCATCTTACATATTTGAAACTATTCACATCCATGTTACATCTACTAACATTGTAACCATTCTCTTGGCCTATCAGACTGTCAAATCTTGCAAGTTAAGCTACCTAGTGTTTCATTTTCTTTCCTCTGTCGTCTTCTTTTCTTCGTCCTCCTTATTCTTGTCTTTTATTTTATTTTTAACGTCTCTCTTTATCTTTCAACTCGAGGCCTCAGAAGATCCTCAATCTTGGCCATTCAAGATATTCAGTACGAGAGATCTTTTTCTAAATTCTCATTAGATACGTTAATAGCCAACTCAGCTGCAAAGATAAAAGAAAAGTATACTATTTTTAGTTTCACAAGAAAAATAGTAGCATATATATTGCCATTAATAAGGGGAAGAAGATATTATCTAACCTTGTTTTGTCCGAGCAAATTACTTGTGCTGTAAATGTTTGAGTTGAAAAATAATTCTGGTAATCCTCCAACTCTTTGCAAAAAAGCTAATAATTCACAATCCCATAAGAAAATAAAACAATGTCAAAGCAAGGTAGAATCTTAAATCACAAGATAATAAATTAAAGTTTAACAAAACATAATCACCAATTTTTTATTAGGTATATTAATGATTGAACTCTTCTTACCTTCGTTAAAAACTCTTTCATAGTATAAATTTCAAGAAAAAAATACATTCCACAGTGTTTGCCATATGGATATTTTTGTTGATTTCAACTAACCTTCTTATCAATTTTAAATAAAACGTGTCCTATTATTTTTTATATTCATTTTAAAAAGTGTAGCTACCATATTAAAGTTAGTAAAAAACATTGTTCGAGTCCGCACGAACACCATGTCCGCACTGCACAGACATTGGTATCAGCGGTGTGCTGACACCAACCAGTTACATGTGTCTGCACATCGCGGACACCATACCCACAGTGTGCAGACACCAGGTCCATGGTGTTCACAAATCGCAGTTAACATGTCGGCACATCGCAGGCATTGTGCTCGTGGTGTGCAGACACAGGACACAGTGCTTACGGTGTGTGGACACCAGTTCTGCCGTGTCTGCACATTGCGAACACCGTGCCCGCGGTGTGCAGACTGTGCGGACACCGTGCCCGTTAAATATCCTTTCTGCAAACGTATTGAATCAAAATCATGCTATATAAGATAAAGTATCTTGCTCCTCCAAAGCTTTATCTTACATCCATTAAATCTTCACCACTTACACAAGAAAATGTTCAGATTGCATTTCTAACAACTAATTACCCAAAAAGTCAATAGATCTAGAACCCCAATATAGTAGAACACTCATCCAATCAGCTAAAAATCGATATCCCTAGAAATTCAACGCAATATATTACTTAAAACTCAAAACGTTTTCATTAGGCAAAGATACATAATATATCAACAATTTTAAACGTTTTGTACACGAAAATATGAGAACTGAGTGAGAATTGAACCTTACTCGAGAAACTTCACGACGCCACTGAAAGAGAAAAGTGAGAGACAAAGAGTGAGAATTGAAAAGATTTGATAGGAAGAATGAATTAGAAGATATTTCTTAGAAGAGATATATAGAAGATATTTATATAATTTTAACTGTAATAGTTAACAAAGATGGCTACGTACTGTAGCAAAACTGGATTGAAAATAGGCAAGTGTGAAAACTCGTGTGACAAAAATGAACAGTGAATAAAAGATTGCCTCTTTTAATAAAGGAGTGAATATTGTTGTAGTGATTAAATCGGAAAATTTATCATAGAATCAGACTAAAGATCAATTGAGTAAATTATATTTTAGAATCGTATAAATAAATAAAAAAAACCAATTTACCAATATTTATGAAAACAAAAAAACCAACTATGTAATTGAATTTTCTTCGTTTAAAACAAAAAAATTATGACAAAGAGTGCTATTGGGATATATCATACTTTAACGTTTACAATATATTGTGAAAGATAGCGTTATTTGAATGAACTAGTCATACTTGAACGTGTAATGTACGTTGCGCGTTATTTTGAAATATTTTATAGATATGTACTATAAAAATAATATTTGAATATGTGAGAATATAAAAAAATAATTAATACAAATTGTTTATGTTGAATGAACTTTTGATTTAAATGAAATAAAAATCAGTTTGTCAAAACAATTTAAATGATTGAGTAAGTCAATTAGAATAGTCTTCTCATTCACTCTTTTAGTTTGAATTGAACATCCGACGAATACAATCATTTTCTCATATTTGCTTAATATGTATTGAATATATTAATTGAAATTATTTATTATAGATACGCATTATGTCCACATATTTACCTTCAAGGTATCTTAACATTATTAAATAATAGTTGAGGATGTCAATTAGAATATTCCCTCCATTTATCCTTTTGATCTGAACTAAACATCCAATGAATACCATCATTTCATTATATTCGCTTAATATGAATTGAATATAAGAATTGAAATTATTTGTTATAGACACATATTATACCCCTCCCCGCCCCCCATTTACCTTCTCTATATCTTAATATTCATTGAATCAATCAATTGAAAGAAAAACTAAAAAATATTCATCTTTTGTTCCAATTTTTAAAAATTAATTTATTTTACTATACAATCAAGTGGAATGAATCTCTCACATGCATATTGATCATAACTAAATAATTGACAAAATTAAAGATACATAATGAAAAACGAAAAGGTAATGAATCTATCGAATATGGTTAAATAAATTTAATAAATATTGAAAAATGAAAAGTAAGATAATGAATGTGTAAAATGTACATTTATCATAACTAAATAGTTAATAAAATAATTAAAGAAAATATTTTTCAGAGCCCCATTTTTTTTTTTAACCCAGAATGCATTTTGGAATAATATTTTGCGTAAAATTGTGTGACTAAAAAAAAAAGAAAATTTTTGAATTTACGTGTAATATTATTTTATTGAAAAATGTGTGGTTGAAAATAAGAGAGAGAAAAATGTATTTTGAAAATAATTGGTACTGAATAAGAGCTAAATACATATTGAAAAATGAAAAGTAAAGTATTATCGAAACAATTAAATACATATTGAGAAACGAAAAGTAAGGTAATATTGAAATAATTGAATTATCGTAAAAATAGAGTCATCCAAAAAATGATTCCTAGTTGATGCGATATTTAATATGTTATATTATATTATAAATATGGTTAAATAAATTAAATACACATTAAAAAATGAAAAGTAAGATAATGAATGTATCAAATGTACATTTATCATAACTAAATATTTGACAAAATAATTAATGATAATGTTATTCTAATGGTTCAAATGATTAATAAATTAATTACATATTGAAAAACGAAAAATAAAAAATTGTTGAAATAATTAAATTATAATAAGGATATAATAGTTTAAAAAATTATTTTCACTGATATTTAATATATTATGAATTATGAATTTTTTGAAAATTTTGTGTGATGAATCAAGACAGAAAAAACTTGGAGTATAGGGAAATTTTTACAGAACTTTTACCGATGCTGACGTGATCACAGATAATTGTACTATGCATTTTTTCTCTTTTTATCTTCCAATCAACTCAGCCATATGTTCTCTGTCAAAGCAAATCGGATAATCAACGGACTAAAGTCCACAAATGTTCAAGGAGAAAAGGAGGAGGGGGGCGGGGGGATTGACACGTGGAAGTCACATTCCTAGGAACCTTGCCGCAATACCTGAATCGGCAATGGCGGTCTGTAGAGTAAAAATTAAATGCGCGTTTAACCCTAACTGGTTGGTAGCGAATCCCACCACCCTCATTCACCAACTATTGCTATCTCGCTGTTCACATTTTTCAAGATCAGCATTCATACATGCATAATAATATATACACTTCATATTTAGAGAGTGAACTTTTGTAGAGAGTGGAAGGGAGAGAGAGAGATAAAAATATTAGATTCTTCTTCACTGGCAGGTCAGGTTTTATACATCAGTAAGTTCTTATCTGTATTCGTGATTTTCCTTTTTGAATTTTATCTCTTTTTGGAATTTTTTAAAGGATGGTTTTTAGTGATATTTCCGACTTTTATAGTATATATATATTTTTTGTTTATTTACAAGTTGAGAAAACTATGCACGTGGGACTCTAGTTTTTAGAATTTCTTGTCCATGTTATCTGTTGCTAGGGTTGCAAATGTTGTATGTATATGTGTGAGTACACAACAAACCGCCCCACTCACATATACAAGGATAAATTGAACTTTGTATATATGTATTATAGAATTTCTTGTTATTTTTCTCATTGGTTCTGTGAAGAGATACAGGCCACCATGATCGAAATTAGCAGGTCTCTTTAGGTTGGATGAAGTTTAGATATTTAAATTGTTTGTATTCTGCGAATTTTCTTGTACAGTGATACCATGTCCATAAGAAACGGGAGAGTGTCCATATCAAAATTGACGATATAGATGGTAAAAACTCTTTCCTTTCATGAAGGTTACTGCAACGTACCATCTATGGTCTTTGAAGTGTCTTTGACTCGCACCTTTGAGTGGAAGACAGAAGGCACAGAACCAAAGAGCTAGTATACAGCATCAGCTTCTAGTTTGTAGAGGACATGCAATGTAAAACAAATAAATAAAAACTATTTAAAACCTTTGACGAGTGCGATTTCCAATTAGACGGTCAACAGATTTCTACTTGGAAACCAAAACAAATTCTTTTAATATTTGTTATTCTAATATTTTATTGAACAACCTTTGGTGTTATTTTGAATTAGAGTAATTTTTACTCCTTTTCCCACTACTTTAATTATTCATAATATTGGATGTTCGTACACATTTATCTTTAAAACGTGGGGATCCACAGACTGGTTTTTCATGGGTTATGCACTTAAGGATACGATCCTATGTTTAGGGTGGATTTATTTCTGATTCTATTTTGATATAACTTTTTGCCAGTTTTAGCTCAAGAGTACTGGTTGCAAGACTATAAACAAGAAATTAATACGGTAAGTAAATTTTATATGGGCTGTCAAAATTTCAGTCCAAGATATGATTTTTGCAGTATGGGGATGCTGGGTTTTTGGGGTTCATTTTTTACACAGAACGAGGAAGAGAGTTCCAATAACCAAGTGGGGTTAAAGGGTACGGTGGGGGTGGGGAGATTGGATTCATCCAGTTGGAAGTGTAGGTTTGTCTTAGTACAATGACTGAATTTGGACCACAGCCTTCGGATTTTCTGTATATAAACACACTCGCGCCTCTTTATTATTTCAACCTTGCTAGAGTGAGAGGGTCAATGATAGACTCAACAATAAAAAAGAAACACATGTTAATATATGATTAGACAGTTTGAACCATGTCATCTCACCTCATGTTATTGACCCCTGGCGAAGGAGCATCATTCTTATTATTTTATGCAGTAAATTTAATATTATGGCCTGTTGGAATTTGGTGATCAGAAGGGTTTGGTAGGGGATGGAGGATGGACTTTTGAGAGATTTAAATATAAGTAATTTCTTCAATATTTTCTCTTTTCCAGCTCTCTTTCTCTCTCCATTTTTGTCCATTTCATTCTTCTGCTAGCTCATAAATATTTTGGGGAGAGAGAGCAGTATATAGCAGACTTCTTCATTAGGGTAAATCTATGTCAGTTTCATTACCAAGAATTCCTAAATGAAGCCTTAAATTTTATGTGTCCAAATAATATGTTGTATATCATTGTAGTAATCTTCTGTTTTTTTGTCATCTGTAGGAATTGATTATAAGTTAAATTCTTCCCAAAAGTGTTAGGGCAAATGGGCTCCATGAATTCAAATAATTGGCTTTCTTTTCCTCTTTCTCCCTCTCATTCTTCCATTCCACCCCACCTACAAGCTGATCAATCTCATCAGTTTTCGTTAGGGTTAGTGAACGAAAATATTGATACTCCATTTCCAGCACAAGGTAAGCACCTTGAATCTTTCATTTTTCTACTGAAAATTTAAGATTTTGCTTGTGTGCTTTATATTATGAACCTGTCTGATTATGAGACTTACTGGTCGACGCCTGCAGAGTGGAATTTGATGAACAATCAAGGACATGATGAAGTTCCAAAGGTTGCTGATTTTCTCGGCATCAGCAAATCTGGAAACCAGTCAGAACTCGTATCTTATAACGATATCCAGTTGAATGCCACGGAGTACTTATTCTCAAACAATAGTCTTGTACCAGTGCAACATCCCACAAACTATGATCTTCAAGAGAATCCTCATAACATGCAATCTTTGACACTTTCTATGGGTAGTGGTAAGGGGTCAACAAGTGAAACTAGTGCCATTGTACCTGTACCTACCGCTAATAACAGTAATACTAGCATTGTTGAAGCTACCCCTCGGAGGACTCTGGACACTTTTGGACAAAGAACTTCGATTTATCGAGGTGTAACAAGGTAGGAAACTACATTCGAAATTTGAATTATTCTCTATTATTTTCATAAGTTTGGATTTGACTACACAATTCTTTTTCTGTGACTGGAATCGTTTATACTATTTTAGATTTTAGATTAAATTCTTAAATGTATTTTTGGTTTGTAATTGTAGGCATAGGTGGACAGGAAGGTATGAAGCCCATTTGTGGGACAATAGTTGTAGAAGGGAAGGTCAATCAAGGAAAGGTCGTCAAGGTATAATAAAGCTGTAGCTACACAAATCTTTTACTCATAATTAATTACTTCAATTGGTTGCTAATTGTTTTTGCGTTTTTTTCTAATTTATGGTGGACTGTCACTATTCATCGTCTGCAGTGTATTTGGGTGAGTTAATAATTTTCTTTTGTTATATGGAAGAAATAAAATTTATAGGGTTTAGTTTTAAATAATGTTTTTTCTTCTCTTTTGCCTTCAACAGGAGGGTATGATAAAGAAGAGAAAGCAGCAAGGGCATATGATCTAGCTGCACTAAAATACTGGGGAACATCTACCACTACAAACTTTCCAGTAACCTTATTGCTCTAAAAAAAATTCGGGATTGAGTATCAGAATATTTTTGCGCACTCCATTCTTTTACAAGTTATAATTGAGCTTATACTCAACTGTTGTCAAATACAGAATTCTTGAAAATCTTAAGGATAAAAACTAGCATAGATTTATGTTAATTTGCGATTCCACTAAGAATATTATTCATTGCATATAACTGCAGATAATCAACTATGAGAAAGAAGTTGAGGAGATGAAACATATGACTAGACAAGAATTTGTAGCCTCTATCCGCAGGTAAGAGCACGTATTATTTGTATAAATTACTTATTGGCCTAAAAATAATTGCTTTTAAACAAGTTAAGAATAAAATGATAACAGTAAGATTTTGTCGCAGACTGATCCTTTTGCAATCTTTCTACTGACTGTTTCTTACAGCTGTTAGTTTTGCATTTTATTGAAAATTGGCAAGTTAATTTTTTTATAATTATCTGTCAGTTTTTGCTCTTCAGTCTTAATTACTTACCATTCTGTTGTTAAGTACAGGAAAAGCAGTGGATTTTCCAGGGGAGCATCAATGTATCGTGGGGTAACAAGGTATTAAAAATCACTTATTTTCACGCCTCCTATTTATTTCTTTGGATACTCTTTTGCTTCATCCTCCTGCTCATTACTTCTTTCTGATATCTCTCTCTATATATGATTATCTATTTTTTATTTGTATTTGTCTCTCTGTCACAGGCATCACCAGCATGGAAGATGGCAAGCAAGAATTGGAAGGGTTGCTGGAAACAAAGATCTTTACTTGGGAACTTTCAGTAAGCAATTTGATTATCATATTAGTACTACATGTTTCACTATAATAATAAAAGAGAATTACGAGGCAATCTTACATTCACAATAAAAATTCAACTGCATAAAGTTCCTCCACGTCTTAGGAATACTAAGTGGATCTGGAATCGAGCAGGTAAGTGAAATATGTTTAGGATCCAAAATCCGTGCAACGTCAATCCGTGCATGTTGCAATAAAATCACGAGCACCTTAAGAAATTGAGTGTTTTTGCAGGTACTGAGGAGGAAGCTGCAGAAGCATATGACATTGCTGCAATAAAGTTCAGAGGCCTTAACGCAGTTACAAACTTTGATATGAATCGTTATGACGTGAAGACCATTCTTGAAAGCAACACACTTCCAATTGGAGGGGGGGCCGCGAAACGTCTAAAGGAAGCTCAAGCAATCGAATCTTCAAGAAAACGTGAAGAAATGATGACTTTAGGCTCAAACATTCAGTATGGAAGCTCAAGCTCAGGCCCTCTGCATCCTAATTTCCCACTAATTCAGCAACCATTTGACAATTCACAGCCTTTACTAACTTTACAAAACCAGGATTTGTCCCTATATAATCAAGAATCCCACTACCAAAGCTACATCCAAACACAACTCCAGTTGCACCAGCAAACAACTTCTTACAATATGCACCAGAATAATCACTTATACAACAATTATTTTCAAAATAATCCGGTTTTACTCCACGGGTTGATGAACATGGGAACGTCTTCTTCGATTATAGACAACAATGGGAGATCAAGTACTGGAAGTTACAATGGAGGATACATTATAAATGGGATTGAAATGGGTTCAAATAACTCCATTTCTGCAGGAGGAGGTTCAGCTGAAGAACTTGCACTGGTTAAAGTTGATTATGATATGCCTTCTGCTACTACTTACACTGGATGGTCAGGGGATTCTGTGGATCAAGTTTCAAATCCGTCTGTTTTTACAACGTGGAATAATTGAGAATTTTTGTGGAGATTAAGATTTCTAACTGTTTGTGGGATCAAAGGTATGCTAGGAACAACTAATTACTTATTACATGTTTTTCTCGGTGGACGCATGAAGAGAATCATTGCTCTATCTAATGAAACTTGTTCTCGTTTGAATCATGTTATAGTGCTAGATGCCTTTGACATAATGTCAAATGACATTCTCTCGTTGGACTGTTTTAAACACAATTAATTTTTTTATCAAATCATCTATTGTCACCACGGATTATGTCTTTGCATCTGTTAAATTTCTTTTGACAAAATGAAATCTTTTTTGTTTTGGTTTTAGCTTAATTTTCAAAGAAAACTGTGTCACTTGTGATATGTTAAGGATTAAATCTTGCATCAAATAAAGATAAAAATATAAATTAATATATAAGTGATTAGACTACTTATTTTAATAAAATTGACATTTTATGATGAAACATCGAGTCTTAATATGATATTATAGTCTATTAAAATCCAATGAGTTATTCGACACGATGAAGACTAAAAAAAAATGAGCAAACGAATTTTAAGATTGATTTGTTCAAATGAGTCATCATCTTGTAAAAGCATGTTATGATAAATCCCACATCAAATAAAGATAAAAATATATGATGATGAGTCATCATCTTGTAAGAATGTTTACTTAACTCAAAAGTAATAATAATAATAATAATTATTATTATTATTATAGATCTCGTATTTGAGTGTCTAGACGCGAGACACGAACGAAATGCCATGCTTTTGTAGTGAGTGCAAAATTAAGCTATCAAGTTTATCACTTAATATGTATATGCGACTAGGCATGCCTAGTTGTGCTTTATTAATTTCTTCCCTTTTTGTAATTATTTTTTTCCCAGTCAAGTAAGGATGATAATCTTATATCGGATGACACGAAAGACGAATTAGATGAGGAAGATGATATTAAATTGGAGTTAGATAAAATTTAAGTTATGGTGCTATCTACATTATGTAACTATAATTTTGAGATTTATTATTTTGTTGAAAACTTTGAAAGCATGCATAAAGTTTCTATAAATCTATTAAGCGTGACTTGTTTAGTCGAAAATTAAAACTATGAAAAATAATATAACTTTTGCATTCGAAAATTTGAAACTGTATAATTAACTAATTGTAAAAATTATTAAGTAAATATAGTATTTAATAATTTTATATGTTTGGTATGTATTATTTTAATTATTAAATAAATAAATTAAAAATAAGAAAATATTTTTTTATGTTTAGGCAAGTCATTTAGCTTGAAATTTGGTAATTGCTTTACGCTTTTTAGAATACTGATTTAAATGAACCAAAAAACAAATCATGACCACACATTAATAATGTCACTCAGACAACACTCACAAAGATGTGTTTATCTCAAAAGAAAAAATAAGAAATCTCGCAACCAAAGGAAATTGGAGAATTAGAGACGAAGAAGAGGGAAATGTGGAGAAACGTGTATCAAACGAATGAAGATTAGGTCAACCAAGACGTCTATATTGATGTGTTTTAAAAAAGCAGCACATAGGTGCGAAGCGGGTGCAAAATGACTCGCCTCACTTTTTATTTATTTATTATTTTTTTCTTTTTTCAATATAGGATTTTATAATTTTATATATTTGGTGAGTATTATTTTAATTATCAAATAATTTTTAGATTGATTAAAAATTTAAAATAATATTAAAATAACAAAATATTTTTTACAACTAGGCCTCATCTAGTCCGAACCTTGGCCTCCACACCCTGCCACACTTTATACTTTTTAGAACACTGTTATACTCGTGCTGCCAACCAAAACAACTGACGATTAAGCCACTGTGGAAAACAACTTAACAATATAGTCACATTACACCAAACAACATCTTCATCACAATGAATTATTTCGAATTTGGGCCAAGCCCATTTCATCATTGTCCATTTGTTTGGCATCACATCCCAACGCATCTCTCCACATTAATGTCAATGATCTCAACATAAACTGTCAGTTCAAAACTCTTCCATTTAGTCACCTTCTACTTAACCATTTTTTCATCAAGTATTCACTCGTAAAAGAAAATTACCCCATATCAATGTTTAGAATATTTAAACAAGATTTAAACTTGTTCAGAGACAATACATTTGTCCCATGTCTGATACATTATATTAGGAAGGGATATTTGAAAGAGACAATGATTTTTTATTAATAATATTTCTAATAAAATACAATTTATGGTTAGTTCTTTCATAAAAAAATAGGATTCTTACATAAATGAGCAACATTTGATTATCCAAGTAATCAACTACATGATTAAAAGTTTATTAATTTCAAACCTTTTAATCACAATACTTCCTTTATATTTTCACTAGCAGCAACATATCCAGTTTCATTATTAGATTCAATTCAACTCACACGTGTCCCACGAAGTAAATATATAAACAGTACATAGGTGACATTCTATTATCACTATCTCTTACAAAATCTACATATATGATATAACCAATATTATCCATGAACCTGCGTAGTGTACTTATAGCATGAGCTACATCTAATGCAGTACACACTATAGTTTACATTATAAAGGCCACGACATTAGCTTAGGGGACTATCTTCATGTATCAAACATCTAATTCATCTATAGGACATTGTTCCTACATAATTTGAAATGATTAATTAGAGGTGAAGTACCAGATTTTGAATCACAGAGAAAATTTTGATATCACATTCTCAATAAATGTAGTTTGTTTCAAAATGAATACATGCTTTGACCTATTTTTTATAATGTGTCCATTCCCAAAATCCTTCTATCATACCTTACATCATTCATTTCAAATTCATGCCAAGTGATTTCTTTATTTGGTTTATACCATGCATGATAAGTCCAATTGATATCATGTCATCTACATATAGCAGGAATAAACAATCACACAATCTTATCCATCTTTCTTAAAATATAAGCACTAATAGCACTTCTATTAAGACCAGCAGTAGAAGCAAATGTATCAAATCAGTTGTACCTGTGTAGGTGATTGGTTAAAATCATATAAAGATTTTTTCACACATAATAAAATTTAGCTTTATTTATGAAACCATGTGATTGTGTCATATAAAATTTTCCATCTAAAACCCTATGCAAAAAGGTAATTTTTACATTCATTTGTTCAAGTTCTAGTCATGATTAGCAACTAAAACTAACATAACTCTTGTTGTAGTATATTTCACTACAAATGAGAAGACTTCATTATAATCAATGCATTGTTTCTAAGTGAAATTGATGTAGGATGCGGCAGCGTATAGAAATAATAAGTGGACACAATATCTAAATTCTGTTGATTCCAAAGAAATACCACAATATGATCACCTATTAGTTTATGTTAATTATTAAGAATACCGACAATCTAAACATAAAAAAATTCTTTGATTTGCACTCAAATACAAAAAATTTATACTCGTTAATTTTAAAATATCAAATATTGAGAATTTAAGAGATTGAGAAACTTCAATATTTATTTTATTTCAAATCAAAATCACTAATTGCCGTTAGGCTTACAACCTTTATTTAAAGCAATAACTGCAATTTAGATAAAACCCGAATTTAGATAAAAACTAAAATTAATGATGAAGACTCAATCTTTATCTAGACTAAATTTAGATAAAGATTAAAAATAAAAATAATGACTAAATTAATGATGAATACTCAATCTTCATCAAAAACCTTTAACAATTAATCTAGCCTTAAACCTTGGCGGTTCTTTATTGAAATTCCCTTCTTTAACAGTATAAATTCATTTAAAATCTATTAAGAATTTATCTTTTGACTCTAGAACAACGTACCAAGTTTTATTTTTAATTAGGGTTTCCATTTCTTCCACCATGAAAGAATGTCATCTCTTAGACCGTTCGCTATTTAGAGCTTCGGTGCAAGTTTTTGGTTCTTTAAAAGTGAGATCTTGGTAGGATACGACATCATGTGAGAAATAATCAC
This sequence comes from Fraxinus quadrangulata, assembly GCA_903798255.1. Classification (NCBI taxonomy): domain Eukaryota; kingdom Viridiplantae; phylum Streptophyta; class Magnoliopsida; order Lamiales; family Oleaceae; genus Fraxinus; species Fraxinus quadrangulata. Next base: position 21,738 of record CAIGRB010054031.1, on the reverse strand, counting down.
TATACATACAGGGGGTTTTCCGAATTTCTCTTCCAACTGCAACTATAGTTTAGTTGGTAATTGTCCCGGAAACTCGCTTCAAGATTTTCGAAACGATGATTTTCGGACTCAATTTTACATTTTCTACCAAACAATCAATCCAAATAGCTCCAACCCACAACTAGTATATTTATCTCGATTGCTTCTCTATCTCACCCACAAAGGACGGTTGCTTCTCAATCTCACCCAAAAAGGACGAGTCACCGGTTTTCACTCTCAATTGCACACGTTTTTCTCCAACAGTGGGCAGCCACGTTTTTTGTTTCTTTAAACACAAATCACGCACTTTAAAATGCAAAGGATGGAGGCTATATATAGTCTAACACGAGGTTATCAATTTGGACCAAATAAAGGATAAATGGGCAAATACTAAAAGCCATCCAATAGGTAAATACATGGATCGTGAGCAACATTAATTCATTAAACTACTTCCAACTGTCCATATTGTTTTGGGCCGAGTCTTTGAACTTGATCGTTGATAATCAATTCACTATTGAGCGAGAACTATGAAAAGTATGAGTCAATTATGTATTGTTTACGCTATTTAAGAAACTAATGGCGTGCTCATTATGAGTCAATTATGTTTAAATTATCATTTAATGCTTTACAACATAGTTAATTTTGCATTTACAATTATAAATTTTCAAAAAAAAAACAAAAAAAATTATCCTTCTATTTTTTTACTTAAATAAAATATTTCATATAAAATATCTGAATTTCTTTTAAATAATTGCAATATAGATTGTTTTACAATTTATGATTTTTTTAACAGTTATTGTTTAATAATAACGTATAGAGTTTCACATTTAATATTTAATTGAATATAACGATTGTTTTCTTAAATTATTGTTTTAGTATATTTGAAAGTATCTTAATTTTTTTAATACTAATCTTATGATATGAATAATTGTATTGCTTAAGGTAATTGAATTATTTAATTTATTCGTCTAAATTGAATTAAAATTAAAAATTTCACTTATAAGCAAGGTTGTGGAGATCCTGATTTTTGATCGCACCGTTTAAGGGATCTTGCGGATTAAATCCTTGAATCGAATCAAGAATCCTGAGATTTTATTAAATATTAAACATTTAATAGATTATAACATAGATAAACGTCAATCATTTCAAAAACAATTCAAAACTATAAATCACTGGAAGTTGCTTCTTCTGTAAACTAGTGAAACCCAAGAAAGGGAAGAGTAACTTGTACCTATTAGTATGGCAATCAGTAGCACAATAATACTACTAATTGATAGTAACTGCAAGAAAATAATTACACAAATAATGTGGCACTAGTATACACTACAAGCCACAAAAGCTTCATCATTTTTATTGCATATGGTATTGCTTCAAGTTTTGCGGTTTGTTCAATGATTTCACAATAGACTTCTTGTATGTCATCAGTGTTCCCATTTATAAAAGTAAAAAAGAAAATAAGGGGATGGGCCATGATGTAACGATAACTTTTAAATTCTATATTGCTTGAGAAAAGCTTATTTGTAATTCTCTCTTTAAAAGTTAGTTTAAGGATGATTTCTATGTGAATACTCGTGTAACAGTTTTATCAGAGTCGGAATCCCAACTTGGAGAACCCTTATTATAGATGAGAAGCGACTTGAAGATGACTACTTTCGATACGAGAATGGTTTGTAGAATTACTTGACTGAAATGGTTCATAGGTGGATGCCGATTCTAAAAGGAGTAGTGCCTTGTGGGTTTAATTATAAGCTCGTTAAACACTCTCCCATTACAAGTTGACTATAAGGACGAGTTCTACTCAGACTCCTCGTAATATTATCAGAGAAGCATCCCTTATGGAGGACCTTCATTCAGACATGTGACTTAAGAGTGATTACTATATATGACTCGTCCATGAGTCAAGCAAACGGTGAAATATAAGCAATCTTGGATGCAGATTCTTTAGGGGTAGATCGCAACTAGCGATGACTTCCAAACCTCAAATCAGTCATGTAACAGCTTGTGGATGCACATTAAACAGTATTTATCAGTTACAAAACAATTATAAATATGAATTCTACTCAAAGTGGTTAAAACGAGGGATAGGGATATGGGAGAGTTTGAAAATTGAAAAGTTGTGCACTTTTTGGTGGAACGAGCAACATACAAAGCTTTTGCCTTGTGCAATGATAAAATGTGCATTTTAGTGGATAATACATCCATTGATTCAGGACTTATCGAAATTAAAGTTACATGCGTGTGCAGAATCCCCATTTTCCTTCTGCAAAGCGCTCCACCTTTGAGGACCCTTATAAGGCCATCATGTCAATTTTGAAGTTTTTTTTTTCCTGGAGAATCAATCAACTTCCTTTCCAATTTCTAATTAAACTAAATATATTTAGTAATATGATTTCATTTATTTAAGTATTAAGTTATCATGACAAATAGTGATTATAATACATAATATTTTTTTAAAATTTTTTTTACACTAATTAAATGAATTCAAATATGAAGTTTGCTGAATGAATCCCTTTTTTTTTTTTTAAATCGAGTTTTGAACTCAAGATGATTTTGAGAAACATAATGGATTCTTTATAATTTTTAGTGTTTGATTAGTTAAACAAGCGTTTCGAGTTTATTCTTATAAAGATATACATTTATTTCTTAATTCTTAGACGATAACGGAGGGACGATATGTATTCATTTAAATATTATGTTTACCGTGCCCTTTTATATTCTTTTTTCTCGTCAAAATTCTAAACATGCACAATTTTTAATAAATGAATGATGATGAAACTTGACTCAAGTTTTGCCTAATTCTCTAAAATCGTTAGAAGGTAAATGTGACTTATTTAACTCAGAAATAATATGTAAGGTTACCATACTTATGAGTTATTTTCACTAATGACTAATGAAATCATGGCCGACCGAACATCATCATTGTGTTCACAACTTTTTCTCCAAAAGTGCATAGGTTGGCAACTAATTTGACGTGTGGATGTATACATACAGAAATTTAATAGTTTTTTCTTGCCTTTTACTTTGAACTAGGTGGAAGGTTTCATTTTCTCCTGTCTAATGATGGCGGACAATAACATATTTTTATTTTTATTTTTTTGAAAAGCACATTTTTAGGGTTAAGAAAATCATGGTGGGACTATTATGTTTCAAAGAGGCTCTAAAGATTTCCTCAAGAAATTGTTTTCAAGATCTCTTGTCACCTAAAGGTAGAAAAATATGGAATTTTTTGTTAGAAGATGTGCAAGTGATTAAATCTGTCGGTTCGATTGAAAATTTCAAGAACCATTTCAAGTTCGAAGACAATTTTCTGCAAAAAAATAAATAAAAATGGATGTTTAGAATCCTTTAAAAAGAAAAAAAAAACTTGGGAACGACGACTTCACTATCAAAATCGAACAACTCACTTTTAAAATTTTGGTTTTATTTACTTTAATCTTGTACCGGTGATTAATAATTTACCTGGCATGCTACATGGAACAGATTTTCCAATAATTTATTTCTTTCAATGTGTGTTTCAAACGGAATTGATGATTGGACGATACGGGCTAGGTTTTTTATTGTGAGGGAAGGAATGAAAAAATACAAGTAAAGAACCTTAACTACATATATTCAAATATCGATTCGATCACGATTCAATCTGAAAAATGCGTAGTTCGACTCTAACAACACCTAGAGGGGGATGAATAGGTGTAATATGCGAAATTAAAAAATTTAACGAATTAAACAGCAACAAGTCACTTTTAATTCTTATCTAGATGATTAAACATTCAAGTCAATTTGTCCTAAATTGAATTGCCGCGATTTTTATATTAAAGAACAAACTGTAAAGCAATAAATCAAACACTGGAATGATCTCGGAGAAACCCAATTGGGAAAAATTTCGGGCACTTTGCCAGTCAATCCACTATAAACGAATATAACAACTTACAGTTTACCAGATTAGACGACCGTACTATCTGATCACCCGACTGCATTCCTTATAGCTCTATGCGGATCCCGTGCTCCCCTGCACCAATCCTCACCTGTTGTTGCCAAAACTCTCCGTAGAATCTGCTACCTTACAGCACTCCAAACCTTATAGATTCGTTTATCTCCCATGGATCACGAAGATCGACATGTTCTTCACAGACAGGAACTCCTGTCGACTTCTTTCAATTTTCAGAACTCTGACCAGATGTAGAGGAAGTGATTTTTGGTATTTGGATTTGGATATGATGTTTTTCTCGTTACCAAGAACGAATTTCAAAGAAGCATGAATGTTGAAAGATGAAATATGAAGGAATAACTCTCTAAGTTGTTTCTCTTAATGTTCAACCTTAGAAAATCTCATTCTGTGGCTTTATAATATTTATAGATAGGTCAAGAACCAAGTGGGTCGGGAAAAAAACTTTTAAAACTCGAAATAAAAATTTTCCGTATAAAGCTGTCGCTCGAGCGAGGAGCCAGCGACAGATTGTTGCTCGAGCGAATGAGGGGCGACAGTCCAGCGACGATATTTCTGCTTTTGTAGCTCGAGCCAACCCTTGACGACAGTTCAAAAAAAATTCGCGCCGTTTTCCTCCTTGTTCTAAACTCGAAACCCTAGACCTACTAATTAACTTTTGAACTATTTGTACATTACTTCTTGAACTTTTACAACCTA
>CAIGRB010054023.1:24627-41073 GCA_903798255.1 Fraxinus quadrangulata | reverse complement strand
GAGGAGATGGTGGCAGAGTCAAAGAAATACCAAAAAATATAGCAAACTGCATGTCATTACGCCAATGTAACGGTTGGAATAGACCACCAATATGGAGGAAGGATACCATACGGTAAACTCTCCAGATAATACATCTCAAACTCATACGTATGCTCTCGTGCTTTGTATTATTCTTCTCAATCCAAAAAAACCAAAAAATCAATAGAGGAATAATGATGTGAATGTGCCCAGTCCTTACAAATTTCCAGAATATCTCCATCTCAGAAATTTCTGTCTGACAGTCTCTCCTGTACTTTTGGAAATCTGAAATAAAGCCCTAAAATGTTGTCAGACATGATCTAAAATATTACTACCAGTAAACATATGAGTGATGGTCTCAATCTCTGAACAACACTGATATCGAGAAGCCAATTGACTGTCGATCCTTCTCTGGATCATGACATCAACTGGTATTAAATCCTACCATAATCTCCAACGGAAGAACAAAATAGTAGGAGGTATGCTATGGCTCCAAAGTAGGCGAAATGAATCCTGCACTAGCCTGTTAGAGCAACTCAACTGCCATGCTGATTTAGTAGTAAATATACCATATGATGTAGTCCTCTAGAAAATGCAATCCAAGACATCAAGATATAGAGACGTGGCCGCAATCTACTCTGCCATAGTTGATAGAAGAGCCTGTAGTAATCACCCAAAATCCCATCCAATCTCCTCGAAAAAGTCCTCCACCCTCGTAGATGTATGCTGTCTGTGTGGAAAAATAGATGACAATGTAGAATCACCCATCCAACAATCATGCCAAAAGAAAATTTTCCCTATCCCAAGGCTCCACGCAATGTGTGTCTCGGCGTATGGACCAAATCGTTTCAGTCTTTTCCAAATAGGAGAGGTTGAGTGAAGAACTGCTACAAACTATGGATGTGTCCCTCTACAATATTTTTCCACTAAAAAGAACTCTGAGACCTGAACAACCACCATAGCTTCAATGAAAATGTGTCCACCGTATCTTATAATCGTCTAAAGCCCAGACCTTCCTCGTCAGAAGAAAGGCAAATGGCCTTCCAACTTTACAAATAAAGACGACGCGCATGATCCTTAGAATCCCATAAGAATCGAGCAAATATGCTCTCCAACCTTTTCAAAATGACCTTAGGATGTAGCATAATCTGGAATAGATACAGTAATCCTACCACCATGAGAAAGAAGGCGTGAAACTCATCTAGAAATCCTACTCCTAATCATCAATAACAGTAACGGTAGTACCCACATTCTAGAATACCCAAATCTTATTCAACTCATTCTGAACCCCAGTGTCGAAATGCAGATAACAACAAACAAAATTAAACTTCCTCTCCAAAATCATAGGCTCCAGAATAACCAAAATATAAACCTGATGAAGTTGAATAAGTTTTCTCAGACGCCTACGAGTATCTACACTAGCTAGACCTCTCACATTCCAGATGATGGCACTCATCTGGATGTACGTGAAGAGGTATCCTGCGACCGACTCCTAGTCATTATCTTGGGTAGTGAATTGTCAGTAACTTTTTAATGTCTCTTCCGACTTACTGGGACAAATCCATCTTCTTTTATCCTACCAGCCAGACCTGTCAAATCATCAGAAGAAGATCTACGAAAAGGACCCGGCTGATGAACTTCAACCTGAGAAAAACTCCCTGAATCTGACTGCTCTGTAGAAAGAGAAGCCTCCATATTCTACTGACCATGTGCAATAGGCACATTCGTACTACTGAAGCCATGTGGCCTTTCGAGCATATCCATCAAGAAAGGGTCAACGTATATAGAAGTAACTGTCATATTAGCACAGCTGATAGGGATCGAAGCCTGAATACCTGAATGATCAATTGATGTAACAACAGGTTGACTCTGAGGAACAACCCTGTGAGGAACAACTGTATGATGATCTAGTGGCAAAGAAGTAGTAGTCTGTGTAGCAGTTTTGCTTATTATAGATGGAGAAGTAGAATAAGTGGGAGCCATATGTGTAGCAAATGTTTGCGATGAAGTAACAGTAGTGGTATGGCACTTGGGGCTATAGAAGGAACAATTTGAGGAATGGACTGAGAGATCTCATGTACTAACTTGTCTCCTTTGGTTTCTCTTAATAGGTGTCCATCGCTGTCGAGGTACGGTCATGACATCCTTACCCTTACCCTTGATTCAGGTCACAATACCTGGGGCCGTAGAAGGTGGAGCAGAATGGGAGCAACTAGAGCACTTCCCATCCAAATGACCAAAGTGTCTGCAATGAAAGCAAAATTTCGGCACCTTATCGTATACAACAGGCTGCCAATATCCTCATCTCTTTTCCCTCTCGATCAAAACTCTATCAGGGAGTTTACACTACAAATCAGCCTCAATACAAACCCTCACCTCACTAGGTCATCGAAGGTCAGAACTGGCTTCGTCAATACGAAGAGGAAGCCCAATAGCTTTAGATATAGCAAATAGTGTGCTCTTGGCCCAAAAATGAATAGGAAGCAATGAAAATAGACCTAAATAGGATCAATAGGAACCTCATGCTGTGGGCTAAAATTGGGAGTCCATTTGAAGACCTACATAGGACATCCATCAATATACCAAGTGGGTTTGAAGAATAATCGTGAATAATCATCCTCGTGTGACATATGAATAATAATGTGTGCATCATCGATAAGACTAATCTCATAGTCACCAATAAAATCAAAGCGCATAAAAATTTTGCATACCTTGGTCATTGTAGGTTTGCGATGTACAAATTTACCTACAAGCGCAAACCTGTAAGCCTCAGCCAAGAACTGCTTGTCTGACTCTTCAAAAAATACTGCAGGCTCACCATGGTGAATATATGGTTCCTTAGAAACCAAACTGCGATGTCTAGAATCTTTAGGAGCACGAAGAACGTGCGCAAATGATTTTCTCTGACTTCGTTCAACCTGGGTAAGACCGGCTTACAATTCAGTGTTGCGACATAAGACCGAAGAGCTTGGGTAACTCCTGGGATAGCAGATGAGGGAATTGGTGGTCTAGCTAAGCTCAAAATGTTGCAGTCAACTGGATTAGACCGTGTGTGGATGTCACGCAATTGAGGACCATCAGCACATGGGACAGCACGTGAACCATTATTTGATGTAGGACTAGACCTGGTCCTAACATCCTTAGCCTGTTGAGTGCGGTTCTGATGTGTATTAGCCTCAACAGAGGCAGCAAGATCCAATTGGAGATGAATTCAGGAGGGAGGCTCAAAGTTGGAAGTAAGGTTTGCCAAGTTATGAGCCGAGGCACAGAGACTGGATTTAGAATTGCATGGGTAGAATTCATTAATGGCTGAACCTTATCAATTGAAGAAACACAATGACCAAAAATTGGAATTGGAAAAGGCTCATTAGCTTTCACTTGGGAGGTCAAATTGGAATTCAATTGCTCAACATTTCCATCAATTGGCATGTTATCCATAATCTCTTGGCCCTCAATTGAAGTAATGTTGGTCGAATTGACGGGAAAAACAGTATCAAGTTCAGCAATTGAAGAAACATGTTGCTCTTCACGTAGGTGGACTTGGGCCAAGTTTAATTTGGATGATTTATTATAAATTGGCTCAATTGTGTTATGGCCCGTGTGTTTTTCTTCAACAATTGTAGTTTGGGCAGGTGAATCGAAGATTTGAAGTAGCATAGAGGCATCAAAATCCTTCGTCCCAAACTGCTCGTAGAGTACGCGAACTGCAACCATGAATTTGTGGCTTTCAGGTCATAATTGGGCTTGACCCAAGGGTTGGGGTTGTGCGCCAGGAGATGAGGAGTCCAGACCATGTGGTCCGCAACCATGGGTCAAGCTGCGGATACCGAAATTGGGAAATTTTAGAGTTGGTGTTGCACACGTCACGACTGTGCATTTTTCTGGGTTTAATTTAGCTCTTGGACTTGAAGTTTGGACTGAATTAGTGGCATGGCTGGGTGCATCCAGTGGTGGGGAGTTGGCCAGTGGTAAGTTCCAACCAGTTAGGCGGCCGGTCGCTGAGATTCCAGCGTTTTTTTCGAATTTCAAGTAGCGAATTTTGAAGGTCGATTCCGGCCAAAATACTTGGAGTTACGGGGAGATCTTGGGTGGGAATTGTAGAGGAGGTTAAGGCCTTTCCACCAGTATCAATATCCAGTTTAGGTGGCTGGAGGTTGCCGAACTTTTGCCTCATAAATGACGAATTTTAGGGGACCCACGATGTGGTTCATTATATTACTGATCACAGAAGAAATTAAAAAATAACAAAGTAGATATTTCACAAATTTATTGAATGTATGGAGCCATTTCTGTACTATTTAGTAACACATAGCGATGGGCAACTTTCAACATCTCATGAGATAGTACAAGTGACTTTCCTTTAGAAATTGTACGCCCTACAACTAAGAATTCACTCTCATATTCTTCATTCCGTGCAGACTTAGAGCCTATTTCACATGCTTTTTATATGTATTTGTTACAAAATATTATATCGTTCAACTATGCACCCTTCAAGTCGTGCACGATTCATAACGTACCCTTTAAACACTTTCATACCTACACATTTTCTAAAATTTTGATAAAATATAAAATCAATTTGATAGTGCATTTAAATTTTCGGAATAAATTAAAGAGTACTACCTCTCAAATTGGTACATCCAACAATATTGAACTGGTCCACATAGATGAACTTCTCTTCCAATATAGGTTGTTAGATGAATCATTATATCAAAAAAAAAAAAAAGGAAGGTGAGAAATACCTTTCCAACATGCACAAAGTTTCAAAAACATCATCTTCTGAACTTTTAACCTTATTCCTATTTACAAATCCTTGACATATTTAATTGAAAAATGAACACAATTTAAAAATGGAGTTCCTTAGTCCTTTAGGTAGAAGTCCTCTCAATACAACTGATAGTAATTGTCACATTAAAATGTGACAATCATGAGACTTGAGTTCAACTATCTTACATTCTTCCACTGAAACGCAATTTCCAATATTAGAACCATGGCCATTGAGTAATCTCAAGTTAGAAATCCTTTTGCAAAACATTTGTTTTTCTGATTTTGATAAAGTGTGAAGAGCAGCAAGTAAGTAGAATTTATCTCCTCTACTCTCAGGATGTAAATCATGCCTAATGTTCATAGCTTCCAAGTCCTTACGAGAGTTTATGTCATCTTTAGATTTTCCTTTCACATTCAAAAGTGTACTAATGATACTTTCACAAATATTCTTCCACGTGCATCACATCCAAATTATGTCGTACAAATAAAGTCTGCAAATCGAACATCAATTGTACCATGATATACTACATGCAATTAGAAGTATTAAATAAATAAGAAAAAGATATTACTAGTGTTACCTTCCAATATGGTAGCACGAAAAATATTGACTTTTTTTTTCTTTTACATTACATTAGATTGAGTTGTATTCTTCTTCTTCTTTTTCTTCTTCTTTCACTTACCACATTTTCCCTAATCATTTTGTAATTTTATCAACTTCATTAGAATCTCCTTCACCATTTTTTTAATCTTCGGTCTAATGCCATTTTCAATATATCAATTAAACCAATTCCCTTTCATGCGAAATGGATGACTCAATGCGAGAAATCTTCTATGTCTCATGTATGAAAACTTCCTACCACGAGACAACCATAGTGAACATGTATTTTCACGACAAATAAGGCATGCAATTTTTCCTTTGAGGGCCATCCGGATACATTTCCATATGCATGAAGTCATGTACTGTCCACATCAAAATAGCTTTTAAGTTAAATGTAGACTTCATAACTGCATCATACATCTCAACCCCATCACTCCATAACAATATTAAGTCATATATAAGTAGTCCCAAATAAGCATCTATGTCATTACATGGCTGCTTTGGTCTCGAGATAAATAAACTCATCATCAAACTTTCCTTTGACATGCATAATGAGGGAGGCGAGTTATATATACTTAAAATTACTGGCCAGCAACTATATTTAGAGTTAAGATCTTTGAAAGGATTGAATCCATCAGTAACAAGACCTTCTATTTATCATTTCCCACCCCAATAAATCAACTGGATGCCTCATTTTACCATCTGAACTCTTATTATTTGAGTGTCGCTAAGTTATTTTGCCATCTCATCTATTTCAAACATCTTCCTAAGTCTTGGTATTGTAGGGAAATAACGCAAGACTTTTGTTGGAATTTTTTTCTGAATTTTCTTGGTCTGTTGGTTAACTTTCCATCTTGAGCAACCAAACATAATTTAGCACGTTGAAGCTCCTTTCTATATAGACAACAATCATTCAAGTAAGCTTGTATCTTCTCATATCCAAGAGCAAATGTATTGACAAGTTTTTTCATCTCATAAAATGAGTTAAGAATTGTATTATTCCGTGGCAGCATGTCCCAAACAAGATTTATGAGGTCATCAAAATCCCTATTTGATAAACCATGTGTAGCTTTATGTTTAAACACAGCAACTGAAGCTTACATCTTCGTACACACCATACAACTAAGATACAATGGAGTTTCCGCTTTACCAACTAAATGGTTGAATATCTTCCTCATTTTCATCATAAGGATTTTGTGTTGTGCATAGAAGTCCCTTAATATCCTACATGTCTCAGGCATTTCTACATCGACCGAATTTGATTTACTTGGCCATTTTTCAAGAAAACCCAAACAGTGTATATAGGATCCATTCCTTTAATAACAAAATGTTCATACACTGTTTCAAAATTGTGATGCTCTAGATTCCTACACTTGATACAATGGCATCCTATCATTTCTGAGTTTAGATTTTCACGAGCTAGTTCAACAAAATTTCATGCTCCATCTCTGTATTGTTCTGAAAATTTGCTAGTACAATTTTATAATCATTTTATATTATTGTTTAAATTTGTAACTAGATTTATGAAATTTTATTCCAGATAATAACCTTGATAAATACAGCCATTCTTTGTCCACTATGATACTATCAAACATTTAATAGCAATAATTCAAATTGTGAAGTAAAATTGGTAATTTACAACACAGACAAATGTGTTTGTGAACATAAGATTCATATCGTAAGGAAAATGGATTAGATGAAGTCTTACTAAATATCATATATGATATTTTGCTTCAACAAGAATTCATTCTAATGAATAAGGTTGTTGGAAGAAAGCTATAATTCTATCTAATGCTGCCTAAAACTTGCACTTGAATGAACTTGAACTGGCTGATTGAACTCTGTACAATCTGATCTTCAATACCTGAAATAAAGGCGTCGAGGTGTGTCCTCGTCACCCCTCCGATGCTTAAGTTAGAAAGAGGAATTGTGCAAAAGATTGTATGCTGGAATATTAATGAAAAATGTACCTAAATAATGAGGCTGGATTATGTATTTATATATGTTAAAGATGGAGTCCTAAAAAGATTCAACCTCTTGTAGTCTTTATCCTTGTCATACAAGGTGTTTGTGTTATGTTAGAAGTGCACTGCTTGAGTCAAATCCGTAGTAGGTTAGGAAACATATTAAATATGAAAGGTGGGGAGTTATAGTCAAGATAGGATTAGTATCCCTAGAAGGCATGAGACAAGGTGAGCCCGACCTCAACAAAGCCCGATCTTATCATGAGGCTCGAACTTTCCACATTTGTAATTGGACCCCACCAAGCTCATGGTGGTCGATAATGTGGTGACACATCACAAGCCCCCTTGCATCTAGGTAACAGCTAAAAATTGGATACTCAAGCTACGAGGTAAGATGCAACGAAGTAAAAAGGCCTGAGATCAAACTTAATGGGTTGTTCGTAGGTGACGCTGGTGCCGACACGTGGCTGATGCGTGTTGGACAGAGGAAGATCGACTTTAGATGGCTGACATGTGGTATAATCTAAGGGCCAGGATTGCAAGTCCTTTGACCTTCCTCTTACCCCTATAAATACTCCCTTTTCACTTCTCATTTTTCACTTTTTCACTCTTAACTCTTAATAAAAGCAGTTCAAGTTCGGGACTTAGAGGGTTTTGTGAGCAACCACTTTTAAGAGGTAAGTGTTCGAGCTTTTAAATTATTTATTTTAAGTAGTATAATGTCAAGTAGTAGCAGTGAGGGGTCGAGTGGTAGTAGTAGTCAGTCTTCTAGAAGTTCGACCACTAAGAGCCCCGAGGTACAAAGTACGTCCATTATCCCTATGGTTGTACCTATTGACTCGCACCCTAAGGTCGAGACAACCTTGACATAACCAAGAGGAGCAACAAAGTACAAAGAACATGTCGTTATAAAAGTCGCTAGGGAGTTCGGGGTTATGCCCTTATGTGACGTAGGACCCCCAAACCCCATGAAACTGTATTAGATGCTCGAGAGGGAGAGATGACCTTTTTTAGGGATGCCCTCAAGGCCGAGCTTAGGTGGCCCCTTCACCCGTTCCTTATCAACTTCTTGACTTCCTTTCTTATATGCTAGGGTCAATTGGCCTTGAACAGTGGAAACTCTTAGTTTATTTTTTTATTTTATGTAGATGCCTTGGGATAGAGCCCAACGTCAAACTTTTAAAGATGGTTTTTGATTTAAAATTCTCCCCGAGGTACAACCGTTTCGTATATTTATCGACTAGGGAGGGCTTAGGACACCAGATACACCGAGCTCTCTCCGAGGTTGGAAATAGTGTTTCTTTTTTGTTAAACCTCAAGAACCCGACCATCCATTCAGCCCAATGAAGGAGATCCCTGACAAGGATAGGTTTAACGAGGGTCAGGCATACATTAAGGTTTTGGAAATAGATAGGTTGAGGCTATTTAACCGCGATCATCTTGCCACTAGGGTTGATTATTTACTCTAGGATGACACCCTCGACCTTCCCAATGTGAGGAAAATTGAGAGTATGAGCCTGTACTCTTATTGTTTCCTTATAGTAACCCAAACTAAGATCGATCTAATGCCTTGTTATTTATTTTTGCAGATTTGGAAATATCTTTGATCCCTCCAAGTTTCTCGTGAACGTTCATCACAAGGCCAAGGTTCCAAAGCCCAAAGTGCCTGCCCAGTCTAAGGAGAAGAAGCGAAGAGAGGCCTTGAGCAAGATCCCAAGTGGGATCGGACAAACATCAAGGATCCCAGCTCCTTCGTCACAGCCATCGCCTTAACCCTCTATTCATAGCTCCACTTCTCGCACCACACCAGAGGTAGTGGAACTCGAGGATAGTGCCTTTTTCCAACTCGATGTTAGAGGAGTATGCTCGATGCCCCATCATCCTAAGTATAGTAAACAAGGACATGTATGAGGTCGACCCCAGTGAGGGGGTCAGGCCGCTCGAGCTCATTACGCTAAAGGTATGGACTTAACCTTGAAATTGATCATATGTTTTTGCATATGGCTCAAGTGTTAACGGTTCATTATATTTCAGGCCTTGAGCATGGCCCGGTGTTTGGCCATGAAGAGCTTGGGAACTTCGAGTAAGGTGGCGAAGCTCAAGGCAATGAATGAGGAGAAAGAAAAGTAGATTCTAGAGCTCGAGGTCGAGCGTGATCTTGCACGGATCGAAACAAGGAAAGCTCAAGATCAGGTTGGGGTGGCCAAGGATGAGGCCGAGGAGGCCAAACTCGAGCTTCATGCGAGGAAGAGGATAAACTCTCCAAGGTCCCAACTTAAGTAATCGACGATTTCAAAAATTCAGAAGAGTGCAGGACACTACTAGGACAGTACGGCTCGGGATCGTATCATTATGACCTGAGGTTGGCACGATCATTTTTGATGACCAAGCTGCTTGAAGACTCGAAACCTCTTATCGAGGATCTAAAGACAGTGAATGAGCTTGCTAATGAGCTCGAGCTTTCAGAGTCAGAGGCAGAAGATGACACTGGGGAAGAAGTCGGGACTCCTACTTAAGACAATTCGATAGACTCGGTGGACCTAGACTAGGGCCCTTCCCCAAACTTTTGTTTTGTTGTTTTGAAAAAATTGTAACAAATACATTCCCCGAACTAATCTCTTTATCAACGATAGATTGATGCTTTTATTTTTATTTTGTGTTTGTGTGTGTTGATAGTTCGTGTATTTTGTGGAATGCCAAGCTCGAAATTGGTACGCATATTTAGCTCAAGTGTTTTCCTTGGCCATGAGTTCGAGTTCGTCATAATTAGCCGAGCTTTTCACTTGACCATGTTTTAGCTAATGAGCTTGAGTTTTTCGTAATTATCTCGAGCTTTTCACTAAGCCATTTTTCAGCTAATGAGCTCGAGTTTGTCATAATTAGTTCAAGTGTTTCCCTTAACTGAGTTTTGGCCAATGAGCGAGTATTATACCCAATCTCGACAGTCTTACATGGATAGTGAGTATTATACCTAATCTCGACCTTAATGTAATTTTGTCATAAGGAATATTGAGTATACCTAGGTCAGGGTACAGTGGTCAAGTGTGTTTTTGGACTACCAGCTGTATGCGCGGAGCACGACCTTAGGCTGGTGGAATATGTTAGCTGCATGCACGGAGCACGACCTTATGCTAATTGAATATGTTAGTTACATGCGCGGAGCACGACCTTACGCTAATTGAATATGTTAGCAACATGTGTGGAGCACGACCTTACGCTAATTGAATACGCTAGGTGTATGCGTGGAGCACGACCTTACGCTAATCTAATGATTTTGGGACAAGCTCTTACTATCAAAACAAATTTTAAATAACGAAAAAGTACAAGGTACATAAGCTATAACTAAAAAAATAAACTATTTAAGGACATGCAAGCCCATAATAGAACCAGAAATAAAAAGAAAGAAAAACTTCCTAAGTACGAAATAGAAAACGAAGCATCTTAGGTACCTGGTTGCATAACCAACTACTTGTAATAAATTTTTAAGTTGTCAGCGCTCCATGGCCTTGGGAGTGGTCTTTTCGAGGTATCCTTTAAGATGTATACACCACCTTTCACTTGTTGTATGACTTCGAAAAGCCCTTTCTATACCAATCCTAGTTTCTCTGGAGGGTGTCCAACAGCTGCTGCTCTCCTAAGGACCAAATCACCAACTCTGAACCTCTTTGTCTTGACATTGGCATTGAAGTTTCTTGCTGTGTTGTTTTGATAACTTGCGGCCCTCAACGAGGCCTATTCTCGTACTTTTTCAAGCAAGTCAAAGTGTTCGATCATTTGTCCTTCAACGGAGGGCTCGAGTATCCTCTGTGTCAGAAGGCCAACCTCAATTGGTATCATGGCCTCTATACCAAAAGCTAGCATGAAAGGTATCTCACCAGTTGCTATCTTATGGAAAGTCATGTATGTCCAAAGTATGGCGGGCAATTCTTCGGGCCAACTTCCCTTGGCATCCCTAATCCTTGTTCGAAGGTCTTGCAATATGATCCGATTAGTTACTTTCGTGAGACCATTGCTCTGAGGGTGTGACAAAGTTAGGCGATGGTCAATCCCGAGGTTGGAACAAATGTTTTTGAATTGCGAATTATCAAATTGCCTTCCATTATCGATTTTTAGCACCTTTGGTATCCCAAACCTATACACAATGGACTTCCACACTGATCTGAGCTTGGGTTCTGAGATGATTGCCAATGGATCTAATTCTACCGACTTGGTGAAGTACTCTATTGCTACAGCAACGAATTTCAGTTGACCTCTTGCCAAAGGGAAAGGTTCAAGGATGTCCACTTCACATTGTTTGAAAGGGCCAGTATATGGGATGGAAGTCAGTTCTTCAGCGTGAGTATGTATCAGGTTGTCGAACCTTTGGCACTTGTCACACCTCTTTACATAGTCCGACGCCTTCTTCTTCATGCTAGGCCAATAATATCCATATTTTATGAGTTTGTAGGCAAGCATAATAGCTCCTTGATGATTTCCATGTATACCTATGTGAACCTCTGCTACGGCTTGGAGGGACTCAGAAGGTTTGAGACATCTGAGTTAGGGTAATGTAAAACTCCTGTAAAATAAGACTCCTCCAATAATGCAGTACTTTGATGCTCTAGTCTTAATGGTTCTTGCTTCCCAGGGGTCAGATAGTAGGTTTCCACTAGCTAAGTATTCCAATATTGGATTCATCCAAGAAGGCTCATGATCAATGTCCATGATGCTTGGCTTTTGATTTATGCTAGGCTCGGTCACTATCTTGATCTGTATCATTCTGTCCAGTCCATCTATCCCCATGATCATTAGTCTAGATAGTGCATCGGCTTTTGCATTGTCAGCTCTAACAATTTTGGTGATCTCACAGCTTTTAAATTATCTCCGAAGGTCATGTACCTTTAAACAATACATGTTCATCTTCTCATGTTTTCTCTCAAAAGCACCCTCAATCTGGCCAACCACAAGTTGTAAGTCTTCGAAAATTTTGATATACTCAAGTTCAAGGCTGTATGCCAATTCTAGAACTAGAATGACAGCTTCATACTCTGCCTCATTGTTGGTGGCTTCAAATTCAAACCTCAGCATGCATTGGATCTTGGTAGTCTTGTTCGAGTTAGTGATGATAACTCTAGCGCTCGATCCCGAACTATTCGATGCTCCATCTACAAAGATTTGCCAAATTTCTAAGGTTTTGCTCGGGTCATTCTCATGTGGCCCTCGATGCCTAGGGATAAGTTCTGCAATGAAGTCAGCTAAGGCCTGCACCTTAATGGCGAGCTGCGACTTGAACTCTATGGCAAACTCGCCCAGTTCAATCGCCCATTTTAGTAGCCTTCTTGAGACGTCTGGTATCTAATGTATATGTCTAAGGGGTTGATCTGTGAGAATAACAATTCGATGAGATTGAGAGTATTGACATAGCTTCCTAGCAGCAATAACTAAGGCAAGTGCAAGTTGTTCAGCCAATGTGTATCGAGTTTTCACATCGAGAAGTACTTTACTCACACAGTAAATAGGTCAATGGACCTTCCCACTTCCTTCACCAATACCTCACTTACTACGTTATCAGAAACGTCAAAGTATAATAACAATGTATCACCAAGTTCTGACTTGGTGAGGACCGACGGTGTCTGCTTCAGCTCTTGAGGACCAAAATGGAAGAAAGAATAAAGAAAAGGGTTGAAAGGAAAATTCGCGAAATTTTTATAACTGGGCAACCGCCCAGTTATATTGGTCTGGCGACTGCCCGACCCTAGACTTCAATAACATGAGCCAATTTTTATGCCTGGGCGGTCATCCCATTTTCTACTAAGTGTCCACCCATGCCAAGTCAGGAAATTGTTTTTGTTTCCTTCATAATTTAATTCCAACAAGGAAACTTTCATTTGAGCCACGATATGCACGATTTTTGGAGATCTTTTGGGACTCATGGATATAAATACCAACTCTCAAAAAAATAATTAGGTGTGGAGAATCAATTGTAAAAGAAGGCAAAGAACACATCAAGATCAAATTCAAGATGTTCAAGATTGAATTCAAGATTTTTCTGGTGATGAACAACATTTACATCTTTTGCTTTATTCTTTACAACGTGTTAGGCTAGATTTCTTTGTGCTAGGAGAACGATAAATCATGTAATATGAGTTTTTAATTTTTAGTTTTATATATTTGACAATAAAAACACGTTTTTGAATATTGAATGATTTATATGATTTTATTTTCTCCACAATTATTGTGCACGGTAGTTGTGTGAATGTGACGACTTATGTTATGCATTCAAAAGAAGGAAAATAGGTTTGACATATATAAATTATCATAGGGTTCGATAGGGGATATAATATACCAATATGCCTTATATGAATCGTTAAGTGTTCATAAAAATTCATGCACTTTCATATGTTCACATCCATCATAGAAATACAGTTGAGTCACATATAAAAGTAGATTTAATATTATTCGAGAGAGATTGTTAAATAAAATAGGAATATTAATTCGTCAAAATTCAATCATGTTGTCAAAGAGTTAAAACTGATTATTGCATAAGAATTCGAGATTCTAGTACGTTTGTCACTAAATTGGTTGTGCTTTAGTATGGGTGTGAGTTCAATATTCGCTAATCTCACACACACACACACACACTAAGTCGAGCATTGAATAAGTAAAAATTTATTTTTGATGATGTTTGGATCTTTCTAAAGTGTTATTTAAATTCAAACCTGAGGCATATGGTAAGCCATTTAACGTTGAATTTGTTATTAGAGATTTGTTTAGGTTAGTGATATGGTTTATTTCCTAAGTTTTGTTGTGTTTTGTTTTGTTCGAGGACGAACAAGAGTTTTAGTTTGTTGGTATTTGATAAGTGTATTTTTTGTGAAGTTATTAAGGCCATATAACTAAGTTTTGTGTCATTTTAGTATTGGATTTTACTTAACTTACGTTAATTTTATCTTATTTCAATTTTAGACCAGTTTCTAAGCAATTGGAAAAGAAAGAATGATCAGTTGGCCAATGGATGGAGGTTTGGGAACTAATATGCATTTGAGTAAAAGTTGAAGCACTAAGATCGAAGTAATTTGATGTGAATGATCAAAATGGAAGAAAGAATGAGAAAATGGCTGAAAGAAAAATTTGCGATTTTTTTGTAACTAGGCAGCCGCCCAGTTATATTGGTCGGGCGGCCGCCCCATTTTCTATTAGCGCCCGCCCAAGCCAACTAGGGAAAAATTCTATTTTATTCAGAATTCAATTCCAGCAAGGAAACTTCTGTTTGTGCCATGATATGCACGATTTTTGAAGATCTTTTGGGACTCTTTAGAGAGATATAAATACCAACTCTCAAAAAATAATTAGGGTGTGGAGAATCAATTGCAAAAGGAGGCAAAGAATACATCAAGATCAAATCCAAGAAGTTCAAGATTGAATTCAAGAATTTCCGGGTGATGAACAACAATTATATTTTTTGCTATATTCTTCACAAAATGTTAGGCTAGATTTTTTTGTACTAGGAGAACGATGAATCATGTAATATGAG
The DNA here is from genome assembly GCA_903798255.1 of Fraxinus quadrangulata. Classification (NCBI taxonomy): domain Eukaryota; kingdom Viridiplantae; phylum Streptophyta; class Magnoliopsida; order Lamiales; family Oleaceae; genus Fraxinus; species Fraxinus quadrangulata. The sequence goes on along the minus strand of CAIGRB010054023.1, from coordinate 26,216 downwards.
TTTTAAATTTTTAGTTTTATATATTTGACATTAAAAACACGTTTTTGAATATTGAATGATTTATATGATTTTATTTTCTCCCAATTATTGTGCATGGTAGTCGTGTGAATGTGGTGACTTATTTTATGCATTCGAAAGAAGGAAAATAAGTTCGACATATATAAATTGTCATAGGGTCTGATGGAAATATAAATATACCGCTATACCTTCTGTGAATCGTTAAGTGTTCATAAAAATTCATGCACTTTCATATGTTCACATTCATCAAAGAAATATAGTTTGGTCATATATAAAAGTAGGTTTAACATTACTCGGGAGGGATTATTAAATAAAATAGGAACATTAATTCTTCAAAATTCAATTGTGTTGTCAACGTGCAAAATTAGAATTTAAACTGATTATTGTATGAGAATCCGGGATCCTAGTAGGTTTGTCATTTATTAAACACATTAATTTTCATTTAGCATAATTTGCATTTAATTTAGTTAATTCACTCATAATTGCATAAGTAGATTAATTTAGATATAATTTATTCGCAAATGCATAATATTATTCTAGATTCGATTTAGGTCGTGATAATTAAAATTGAACTAATCAATCTTCGTGAAACGATACATGGACTTAAAAAGTTAATTTTATTCTTGTTAATAAATCGTACACTTGTGTTAATTTTAATTCAAAATATATTTCAGTTAACAATAGCCGAAAGATCTTTCTCACTTACAATGTTCTCTACAAGGTCTGCTTCACCTGAAGTCTTCGATTGCTTCTCATATCGACTTGCATCCAACTTTTCTTTATTCTGCAATTTGTAGCAATTCTTCTTTTCTTTTTACGGTAGTTACAAATCTGATTACTGAAGTTAAACTTCGATTTGTCCCTTCCAGAGCCACCATGAGCAACTAGGCTTTCTCCATCTCTGGTCTAAAAAATCAAATACTTCATCTCCTCTTTTGAATACAAAGCTTCGTACACTTTTAACAGAGGATTACAAGAGAACTCAAGCATAATATATTTCTAAACTATAGAGTCACAGAAACAAGTCAACAGAAAGATTTAGGGAGAAAAGGGAAAAAAATATTAACAAGTAATCACAAGAAAAAGGTGGAAAAATATAGTTAACTAAAAATTCCAAACCTAAATTAATCGAACCAAAAATTTCATTAAAAAGTCTTAAACTTGTAAAATAAGCTTGGAGTAAATTAAGTATCATAAGGATTATAATATTTGAAATGCAAATTGTTAGAAATTATTTGCCAGAAGACATAAAAAATGTGATTGAAGTTTTAGGATATATAAAAATGACAGTGCAATGTGTGATTGCTTATAGATTATTAATGATATTCCAGTTACACTTGTATCTATCGAGATGACCTTCTCAAAGTTGATGTTGATAAAACCACACTTTCGAATGAATTGATCATGGTGTCTATCGAAAAGTAGTTCTAAAACATGTTGATTGTAATAGTATAGTTATTGATTTTTTATCAAAAAATTCTAGAAAAATAAACTTAATCTAGAAATTTGAAAATTTTAGATTATTATTATAGTTATGGAAACTTTGAATATTTTTAATTAATAAATAAATA